>JAPWLS010001161.1:0-36044 GCA_028551675.1 Tineola bisselliella
CACGATGATCTCTCAAGATCGGTTAACATGGTTTTGGTTAAAGTGAATTCGCTTTTGAAAAATGGCAGCCGTCATATTCAAGATGGTTTGGAGAAGCTAGAGGTTGAATTGGAAAATGTGCGCAGTAACACCGATAAGGAGGTACCTACATCGCTAAAACTCCTTTTTTGAACATTCCATCGAACTGAACCTTTAACCTCCTCACCTCAGTAAGGTGGATTTAATTTCACGTAAACACTGACATGGGGGCCTAAGAGTCCCGCATATACATGGTTTTTAGGGTATAGTGTTTAATAATTAGTTTCAGTGGATGTTTAGAAAACAATCAGGATTTTTTGGAAAAAATCACATGTTATCATAAATCAGCAAGAATAAATAAAATTATTTTAAAAAATTAACTAATTAAAGTAACTTTAATTTCTCAAAAGTTGAGAGCCCCCTCCCCCTCCCCTCCCCCCTCCCCCCACACACACACCTCAGTAGTTAAAGGTTAGTTTAGAAAAGTATAACTAATAACCGAGTGTTTATACATATTATACATTATTGCAATAAACATCATTATTTCAGGAATGTTTAAAGAACCTACACAACAAAACACAATCATTAGCTGAAAACGCCCTCCATCAGATGATAATGTGCGCGTACGCACTTATAGGTCAAGATCCGTCTCAATCTATATTAAAAGTTATGGAAATAAAAAGGATTATTGCTGATAATATGAAACCGGTATGTTTTATTATTATTATTTTTTACATTAACTATTATCATAAAATAAGACGTTTAAGTTTTCTATCTTATAGACATGAAACTCAAAACAATTCATGGTTCTAATTTTAACTACTTTTTCAAAATCGCTATCAAATTTTTAAGCAATTAACGTCAGACTTAAAAGAAAAGACTATCCTCAAGTTCTGCAGAGGTCTGGAATCATCATGATACTTGACCAGATTTAAATCTAGAACGATCGACTATTATGAAATGAAAATATAAACTATTTTATTTTATTTATAACAAGGCGTCTACTTGCTCCATGTTAGACTCTACCATGACTTCGGAAAGGCGTATGACGAGAAGACGGTTTTTCTTCGAAATGTAATAATTATTTTCTTTACAGATTTATCTTAAAAAGCCTGAATTTTATGGCCTAATGAAAACGTGTGGTCATGATCATGAATCTCTTAAAAAAGTCATCAAATGTGCCATTGCTAAGGTTAATTGGTTTTTATTCATCTATTTATTTAGACATTCCCAACAAACAATTGACAAACTGAAACAATTTAGTGACTAAATACATATGAAAGGAATTAAGTTAAGTTTGAAAACCTTCCATCAATTCTTCTCTTCTTCGTGTATAATCGTCTAAAATCAATGATGTAGCACAATTTCGATTACATTCTACATTATTCAAATAATCTATTTTCAGTTCTCATTATTCTGTACAACGGATATGAGTCAAGTTTCTGAAAATCGGTTTCTCAATGACCTGGTTCTAATAAAGTATTTTGCCTTAGACGACGCCTTACAATTCTAAATTGGACGGCTTAAATACGCTATTCATAGTCGCGTGACGTCATGTAAACGTCGAATATACTCTGACCAGTAATCAAAATATGGCTTCTATTTATTTATTTATTTTCACGCTACCCCATTGACATATCACAGTAGAAATAACAAATTAATCGCTCTGTGTGATATATCAAGAAGTATCCAGCTATAGTGATAAAATCGCTAATTTGTATCAGCATTATTATTATTTTTTTAAAGCAATAAAGTATTATTATTATTCTTTTAAAAAAAATATTATATAAAAAATAGGTGCTTGCTAACTTTTAAAATCGAACATCATTTGTTTGGATTTTTAAAAATAGGTTGTTCCAGTACTTTTTTCGCATTTATAGTAGCTATAGCACCTATGCAGCAGCTATTCTTCTACATCATAGTAGATTTATTATATACTAGCTGTTGCCCGCAACTACGTCTGCGTAATAATGAATGAAATAAATCTAATAAGATTTATACAAACTTTCATCCCCTGTTTTATCCCCTTAGGGGTGGAATTGATCAAAATCCTTTCTTAGCGGATGCCTACGTCATAACATCTACCTGCATGCCACATTTCAGCCCGATCCGTCCAGTGGTTTGGGCTGTGCGTTGATAGATCACTAAGTCAGTCAGTCAGTCAGTCACCTTTGAGTTTTATATATATAGATTATTGTGACATTAGTATGTAAGTGGACAATGTCAGTATACAGCAGCTAAATCAAATTGGTTGTAATAATTTATTTCATTTATATTTGTATTGACGAGTAAAAGTGCTCTATTGGAGCCCAATAACTAAATATATTTACTTTCAGTAATTGGGCTCCAAAAGAGCGCTTTTACTCGTCAAAATAAATACAAATATAAATTAAATAAATTATCACAATCAATTTGATTTAGCTGCTGTATACTGGCATTGTTTGGTATATATATACCAAAGTAAAATATCACTTTATAGAAAAAAATCTAATCTAGATCGAATAGTTGTATTAAATAAATTTATTTAATTTTCAAGTCACCATTAATAAAAACTATGATGATGGAAACGACAGAGAAGATAATAGCTGGAGTAGTTGATATGACGAAGATGATTGCTCACGGTGCAATGCATGAGGCATGTCTCATAGAAGTTATAAAGTCAGTCGAGAATGAAGCCATGCACGCTGCTAAGGACGCGCGACAATGTTACAACGCTTCTGATAAGGTCACTAAAGATTAATAAAGCTTAGGTCGAGTTTTATTTGTGTTTTTATTTCAAGTTAAAGTTAACAATAATTAAGGAACTAGCTGGGGATGCAGACTTCTTATTCAATCAATTGTTAATTGCCAATGAATATATATAAATAGCAGCAAACTTAAAAATTTAAAGGAGTAGAAGTGTGTGTGTGTGGGGGGGGGGGGGGGAGGGGGGGGGGAATACAAGGCTAAATCGACATTGAGTACAATTACTGTGTTATTTTTTTCTTCCACTTTCCTCATTTACATCACAATATTGATGGTATTTATCGAATAAGCTTCAAATTGTTTTAAAGAAAACAAATGAAGTTTTGAAATCTTCATTTGTTTTACGTCTTGATTTCGGAAGTAATTGATGTAAATATTTATTTTTAAACCTTAGACTGTAATCCATTTTTTTCTTATATGAGAAAATTTATCACAGTAAAATCAATACTAATCTGACATAGTGTTAAGCTAGAATACAATGTATAGTGGGTCAAAACTAACCATCACCAGTTTAAACGCGAACGAAATTAGTTGTACAGACAAGCAATTATATGAGAGCTATTTATTTTGAACCGAAGCCAAATTTTAATGGACGTTTGTGAAAACTTTGTTGAAGTGTTTTCTTATTTTTATATTGTTTATGGTGTTTTAAGAACCTATATGAGAGACGAAGGAAATGGGGCCAAGATCAAAATTAGATGTATTTTTCTATTCTTTATCAATATGTTGGCTTACTAGAAGGATTTTTATAACTGAATTTAATAAAGGAAATTATTTAAAATTATTTTGCTTATAATTCCCGCTACGACATTCAGTAATTTGTCTCGACGCGTTTCGCCACTTCACGTATCCTGATGATGCCACGTGAAGTGAATGTTGTAGCAGGAATTATAAGCAAAATAATTTTAAATAATTTCCTTTAATATGGATTTCCGCAAAGTAACGCCTGAAACAACTAATTATATTAACTGAATTTAATGTTAGTTATATATTATTTATTTTTTATATATTTTATATATAGATATACATATGTGGCGGTCGATTCTACAAGCCGAAAATACTTATTTAAGAAGA
Source organism: Tineola bisselliella (assembly GCA_028551675.1). Classification (NCBI taxonomy): domain Eukaryota; kingdom Metazoa; phylum Arthropoda; class Insecta; order Lepidoptera; family Tineidae; genus Tineola; species Tineola bisselliella. The sequence continues at coordinate 3,838 of JAPWLS010001161.1, forward strand.
TTTGAGGTTTTGACGTTTAATCTGTCAGTGTCATCTTTCTTGTTTTCTTCTTGTCTTTTCATTGCCACAATGCATTGTGATAATTATATTTTTAATCCATTTTAATCAGCAATATTATTTCACATAAGTATCTCTAAACATATTATTGGATATATACATGTATTTTATATACATATATGTTATTAATTTGACATTTATTGTAACCACTGTGCAATCTGATTTATAAATTGTTATTTACTTTTTTTTCTGAGTTATATTCAGTTTTTTTAAATTATTATTTTATGTACAGGCTATGATTAACGAGTTTATTGTGGTATTATTCTCGTCATACGCCTTTCTGAAGTCACGGTAGAGTCTAACGATGAGCAAGTGCACGCCTTTAGTGCCTATGCTAATAAACGATTTTCAATTCATTTCAATATGACTATTGGTAATATGTTGTCATATATATTTATTAATTTAGATCAGAATGTGGTCTATGAGCAGTGACAACAGATAATTCATAATTTTACATCGTCCAGGTTGACAATAGGTAACTGCTAAATTATACTTTCAGTTTTTCATACTGAAAATCTTCTTAATTGTTAACTAACCCAAATGAGTAACACACGTGTCAAAACATACATATGTTTAAACGAAACAGCGCAGATGGAAAATACCAAGAAATGATGCAAGGAAATTACTATACATTGAAAACATGCTTCAATTTTGTGAAAACAACCGATTTAGTTAATTTTGTACATTTACCCACTTCATAAAACATATATTAACTGCTTTATAATATATATGTATCTCTATTTGTGCGATATTAAATTAAAAATAGAATATAAAGGGTGTTGATTCCCTTTGCCTATCCCTGTGTATCTGAAGACGTGGTAAAAGTCAATTAAAAGACAGTCGTATTTCAATTGTCAGTTAAAATTTTTGTTTTCATTAATAAAGAGTTTAAATTTTAAAAAATATTACTATGACAAAAATAAAAACTCACCAGCATCAGTGAAGAAGGCTGAATGCCTGTTAGGACTCGAAGGCACAGACGCCGAAGCTGATGTAAGGAAGGCTCTTTTCACTTTACTCCATTTCGATGCTCGCGGTGGTCGATGCTGAGGTGGCCTGCCAGCTGCACCAAGTTCCAAGGATCTCTGCTTCCGAAGTAACGGATGAGATGGTTCTGATTCTGGTATTAAAAATTATGTTTTAAAAAATAGGTGTATAATACTAGTTTGAGATAATACCACAAGTCATAAATCGCATCAGAACTCGTTACTAAAATATATTTTGTCCCACTGACACTTCCGGTGAAGGAATCAGCTGGTGTATAGGTCAGTGACCCCTCTGGCAATGTTCCCGGTGGGCGCCAGAGTTTAATATGAAGTAATATGGTGGGATAATGATGGACTTCTACAAAGACTGGGTATAAATAAATTCTTTATTGAAAAAAAATATTTTTTTCACTAACTAACCTTGGTCGGTGTGAGCGGTGATATTTGGTGCAATGAAAAGAAAATAATAACTAAATATACACAATACATACATTACATAAAATAATAAATAATAATATATACTTAAATACATACATATTTATTAAGAAAAGTTATAAGTGAATTAAATAAATAGTAGAATTAAAAGATATTTTGTTTTATAATAAAATGTTTAATCAGAAGTTTTTTAAAAATGTGACTGGATGGAGCCTGTCTGATGCTGAGTGGTAGCATGTTCCATTGGTGGCTGCAGATATGGTGTAGGAGTTTGAATACCAGCTCGTAGCATGTGCCGGTATTTTAATTTGGTTATTATGAGTAGACTTATGAATTGTTATTTACTTTTTTCTAAACAAAAATTCATTTTATTTGTTAATTATTTTATGTACAGGCTACGATTGACGAGTTTCTTGTGGCCTTCTTCTCGTCATACGCCTTTCCAAAGCCATTATAGATTCTGACGATGAGCAAGCGCACGCCTTTAGTGCCTATACTAATAAACGATTTTCATTTCATAGAGCGGAGGGGGCAGTTGTGTGAGTTATAGAGAAATTGGAAGCAAGTCTTAAGATAAGATAGCAATACTTACCTAATTCTTCTGAAGAAGGTATAGTAAGCGTGAGGGCTGGTGGAGCATCGCTGTCACCACCGTCACTGAGTGATCGCCGTCGAACTGGCACCACGTCTGGAGAGCTCTTGGTTCTTCCGGTTTTCTTTCTTACGGATTCCCGTCGTGTTTGAATTATGTCACGCATTTTACCCCACGCACTTTTATGGAGCTTATTCGGGGAGGTAGAGGTTGAACTGTCCTCCTGAAAGAAACAACAATTCGCATATTATTCATTGATAATAGAAAATAGTTAGACCTAACCTTACTCTAGTCCTAATTAAAACAAGATCATTATCAAAATTTTATATTTTACCTGATTAGGCGCATGAAGATAATAATCGCCATCCTCAGACCTCATGTAACTGCTTTTTCTGCAATTACCTGAAATAGAACAACCTTTAGTCATTTCTTCGCAAAACCTTCATGGCTGACTGGCATAGTAAGTCGGTATTGACAATATGCAGATCTAATGCCTTGTTAGGGCAGTCCAAGGTCCAATGATATAGTTTCTAAGAATTCGTGGATTTATATACTTTGAGCAATGACGCAACTTAAAAACAATCTAAATGAAAATCTTTCTAGACCTAAATTTAATAAATGATCTAAAAATTGATTATTATAGATGTTTTTTTATATACTGGAATTCGCCTCCACTTTGCCGGCCTGAAGTGATAATTATATACTGTTTAGATTAATAGGCACACTCTAGAACCTCAGATTGGGTCATAACCATATACTGTGTACCTAACGTGACTATATGTGACCGAAAAAGCTTCGGGACGCAAAATTGTCCCGTTTTCCACGTTGCAAAAAGTAACAGAATGGAATAATCTAAGGTAAATTATAAATAAAAACCAAGAATTTTATTCTTACTTAAAATCATCACCAGCAGTGTTAAAACAAATTTATTCCTCTGAAAAATATTAAAATAACTGAATATTTGTAAAATTACTTTTTTAATTTGTTATAAATACTATTTTGATAAATAAAATAAAACATAATAAAAGGTTTTTTTTTTCATTGTAAACCTACCAATTAACGTAAATTAAATTGAAGACACGTGCAGAAGTGTTTTTAAAAAGATTTTTATTTACAAGCAGTACTGACTTAACTCTAAGAGTATTACCAACTAAGTGAACAATCAATCTTTTCCCTGCTGGTCTTATATACTACAGTAATACCCCGCTTTACGCGACCACGTTATGCGCGGTTTCACTATAACGCGAAATTCAAATTTATTATTAAATTACGCGAAAGAGTGCGTATAAACATAATGTAGTCATTCAACTTCTCTATGGTAGCGGAAATTTCAGTTAACGCGAACGTATCCCTCGCGTAAAGCGGGGCATTACTGTATTCCAAATGCTATTACAATTCCTTTATCCGACCTCCTGGGAAGGGATCGTAATGGTTTTCTCTTATGTTACACTAAGCATTTCAATTAACATAGAACATATCTTCTGCTTATGTAACTCGTATATAAACCAATGTCCCGTTTGAGTAAAAAAATAAATGGTTACTTTACGTATAGGTACCACAATTTTTTTCCTAAATACACCACATTAAAGATTAAATTGAAAGTTAGATTGAATCTCTCTCTCTACACCAGCCATTCTCAAAGTGTGTTCCGCGGAACAATAGGGCTAAAATACTGCATAAAATACCTACCAAAGGTTATATTTAAATATTCTAACTAAATACATTGCAATATGATTATTCATAAATACATATAAATCAGTTTTTTATAATTATATTAAGGTTTTCTCCTTCGCCAAAAAAGTTTGAGAACCACTGCTCTAGACTACAACTCCAATTTTGATTAGCCTAAAGTTAGTTGTAAATAAACGGTTTCCAAACTAACGTAATAGTGTTAATTTGAACTATGTCTTTGATCCGCACCTAAATTTGGAAGCGTGCCGAGTACACCACCACCGGGATAAATGTAAACATACGTTCTTATTTATATATGAGTATTTACGTTAACTTTATATTTTGTTTTAGTTTAGAGGATTTCGTTTCCACCGATTTCATTATGAGCAAAAATTACTGCTACTGAAAAAGAACTATGTCGACTTGATAAAAAGAAATTCCTACTAATATTATAAATGCGAATGCGAGTTTGTTTGTTACGTTTTCACACAACAACTACTTAACCGATCATCAGAAAACTTTGTGCGCATATTTTTGGAAGTACTAGAAGTAACATAGGATACTTTTTATTTAAAAAAATAAATTTATTTTTTACTATAGTATCAGCTGTTTGGAATTTTTCTATATTTATTTTTGTTTCCGTCTGTCATTTTTATATATGCAGTATAAAACAATTAAACTAAACTACTAAATATTATCTGATACTTATGTAATGACTTAAATGCGAGCGAATCCGCGGGTAAAAGCTAGTAAGTATATAAATTACAGGACTAATCAGCCTATACACACTTTTAAAAAAATCTAGCTATCATCATGTTGTTAAAATTCTAATTACCTGAGTCTAACCTCAACTCCTCGCATGAAGAATTAGGAGTTAAAGATAATAAACTTCCTGGTGTTAAACTGGACGAGTCTTTCGGTGGTTCTGCTATGCTATAGCTAGGGGTGGGGGCAGATCCTGCTAAAGCTACTGCGCCTACAAGTGCACCTGCAGCGACGGCTCCAGCAGCTCCACCCAAACCCGAAGCTGGTGGCCATTGAGCTTTCTCCCATCTATATAATTTTAAAACTTAAATGACTATGTACCAAGAGTGCTTTAAAAAATAATTAAATAGTTTCCAAAACTAAAAAAACACGCGCGCTAGCTTTATATCTTTTACTCCACTGCACAGGATCTATAAAAGAATTTATAAATCCTGGTCCTAATAAGGATAATGGGAAACTGTTATTAAATTATTGCATTGTCATCGATCCTTAATACGTATGCAAAGATTCAAATTAATCAGACTTACATATTTACATACATACAACCCAAGCTAATAAAAGCGTGTTAAAAAGCCTTGTGATCTCATTAATAAAATCATGATATATAGAAAAGCTTATTTTAGGATTATTTAACTATAGATTGCCCAAGGAAGTCATTTTGACTGCTTTTGGGCAATATAGGTGAATGCTAAGTTTCAGTCTTTCTAGTGTTAAATTGAAATGTTATTCAGTACATAAATTTATTTACCTACCTGAAAGCAGCTTTAACTCTTGTCCATTTAGAAACCTTAGATTTATCCATTTCCTTATTGGATATACCTTCAGACAATCTTCTTAATGGCGTACTAGGTATATCACTATCTTCACCACCTGCTGACCTCGACCTTTGTTTCCTCAGCAGCGAACCTGCGAACCTAGAATGTCCTTTCCATTTTGAACTAGATCTCTTCATAGGTCTCCCGCTCGATATCACGTTTTCGAGTATTGTATCACTATCTGCGTAATCCCCGTCGAATTCAGTGTCCAATGCCTCATTAATCATTTGCATTTCCATTCCTTCTGCTATTAAACGTTTGTTCTCAATGTCCAACTGTTTGTATGCATCATACATTCTATTCAACTGATTCACATCTCTCAGCCTTTTTAAAATCCTCGTATTATGTTCCTTTAACGTTATTATTTGATCCACTAGTTGCAGTAATTTTTCTAGCTGGTCCAAAGCATCCATTGTGTTCTTAGTCGTAGTTGCCACCTGTTTGCTTCTTATAGAAAGTATATCTTTTTTATCTCTTAATTTTTTAAGTATAATATCACATATTTCTGGATTATCGTAGTCTTCCTCCGCCCATGCCTCTTCAGGAGTTACTCCAGCAGCACATGGTGAAGACGTTTCAGCATCAGAAGGTGTCGTTGGTGGTTTAACGGATAGCGACGCAGGTGGTTCACCTCTTCTTCTTTTATGAAGGGAATCTGTGCCTTTATTGTCTTCTGGAGTGACGTCAGCTTTGTCTACGTGTGACGTCATCTTGAGGGAAGTCTGAGACAGTTTTGTACTATTTATAACTATAAATAAATGCACGTGCAGCGTGTTGAGGCGCCGGCCGTCGTGACTCGTTGGGATGAAGTGCGCGCGGAATGCATGGTGTTTTTATTGCTTTTCAGCTCTCAGACTTGTTTCAGCTGAAGTTATTTCTAGTAACCATATAAACACAGATCACTTATATTTTAATTTTATACACGTTTATAACAAACATTGTATTATAACCTAATTTTTAAGATAATCAAATAATAAACATTACAAAACAAACACAATTTGATATAATTAGAACTTTAATAAATAAAAACTATTTTTAAAGGAAAATTACTACTCCGTCCAGAAATCTCTGGATGCGCGTGCGACGGGCGGGCGGACGCTGTCTAACTGGCATCTCGGGCACGGCCGAACAAACCCGAATGCGTTCGGCTGTAGACGTATTTAGAACTCATAATAAAATGTTCAAATAGTATTGATAGGTAACTATTAACCCATTTTGTATTACTGACAAAAGAAATGTTGCATTTTGGGCGTGGACTGGCGTTTCTTATAAATACTTTCGGTACATTTATAAGAAATTACGTATTTTTTATTAATAGATTCCATTTCTTTGAATAGATTTATTTTGTATGAAAAAATATCACCGCTATGCATGTAGTAAGTTTCTATATACGAAAAAATAAATTCAGTGCTTTCTGAAACATTGTTTTTATAATCAAAACTCTATTAAATCTTTAAGATACCTCCACATCTGTCTTCTTCTTCTATTAATGACTTCAGATGTCTGATGAAGACAATTCTGTCAATGTCGAGTATTCGGGCAACAACCGAACAAGAAATTATAAAATTTTAATTTACACGTAAACCCTTTAAGACAAGTAGTGACTATTAAAGGAACATAAAATAATAAATAATAATATATTTAAAACATACATATTTATGAAGAAAGGTTATAAGTTAATTAAATAAATAGAAGAATTAAGAAATACAAAATTTTAACTTGCTTCTTCATTACATATATCAAAAACTGAGAATTTGTGGTGTAGACTGGAACGACCAATCCTCCGTCTACATAGTCACCGCTTGGGACAAGTTTCGATCACAGTTGCCGTCATTGTCAAGTCGTGTTTTCCAAGATCATTGTTCTAATATTCAGCTTCACGGCTTTCCCGAGTTTTTATTTCTGTGTTCAATACCAGTTGTATCTTTTGTTAGTCAATAAAAAAAACCTCCCTCCAAGACACATGTAATTGGTTTAAACCATCGGTGAATTCTTTATGTGTATGTGTATATAGTATTATTATTATTATTAAACAGTTATTGTTTGATTGACGACCGTGTTGTATCTCGTATTATATACCTACATGCATCTATATACTTGTGGTATATTGATATTGTTTACGTCAGCCATTCACAAAGTGGTGTTCCGCGGAACCCTAGGGCTAAATTATTGCAAAAAATACCTACCAAAGGGAGATTATAAGGTTACATCTAAATATTACGTAATATTACATTGCAATATGACTATTCATAAATTATATTAAGGCTTTTTCCTTCGCCAAAAAAGTTTGAGAACCGCTGGTTTACGTAATTTATATAATGTATAAATGGATGTATAAATTATTTATTATGTGTACCTTCGCTATAAAAATATAGGTGGTTATTATGTCAACTAGAATTGTAATATATGTTAACTATTATTATTAAAATGTTTGTTTTGTATTAATAAATGAATGTACATTCTTTAATATATTTTAAACTATTTTGTGTTATTTAAAAGTTGTGTATTTCATTGTTATTTGCTAAACACGGCGGCCATCTTGAATTTTGAGAAATACAAAAGAACCGAAGTCGTGTGTGATGCAGTCGTTTGAAAATAAAGGAAACTAATATTTTTAATTATTTAAAATATATTTATTTATATCCGATTTAATTTAACTTATTATTGTAAATTAGATTCTAGATAAATATGATTACAATTACAATATTGGTATTTGTTATTTTTATGACAATAATTCATAATTAAAATTCAAAATATCAATTTTAAAACAAATTTTGACAATTTAATTTTAATCGTGTTATGAAATTATGATAGAAAACAAGCGGGTTTATATATTTTTTTATATACATATATCTTTGTGAGGCGGGCGTTGACATACTATATGTATCATATATAATAGGTAACTTGATTTCTGACAAAAAAGTTATTATTATAATGAAAAACAGGTAACGCTTTAGTTGAGGACCCCTGGAATTACTAAATGTAAACAAAAGTACTAAATATATGTTTAATATATATTTAATATATGTGGTTTTGTTCAAATAAATATATTATTACTTTTAAAACTACAAAAATTTAGAAAAAAAAAATAAGAAAAAATGTATGAATTAAGTACCGATATAGCTTCTTTTTTCAAATTTTTTTTCTTAAATTTTTGAAGTTTTAGAAATAATATGTTCATTTGATATAAAATTCCATATATCAAATATATATTTAGTACTTTTTTTATACATTTTTACATTGAGTAATTCCTGAGGTCCTCAACTAAAGCGTTACCTGTTTTTCATTATAATAATAACTTTTTTGTCGGAAATCAAGTTACCTATTATATATGATATATATAGTATGCCAACGCCCGCTTCACAAATATATATGTATATAAAAAATATATAAACCCGCTTGTTTTCTATCATAATTTCATAACACGATTAAAAATAAATTGTCAAAATTATTTCCAAGCCAAAAAACATTTAAAATCTAACTAAAATTTCATCCAGAGGTTTTCTAGACAAATCGGGTACGGTCGCATCCTCATGTGGTCTTCCGACGGGGAACAGCAACTCCAGCTTCTCATTGGCAGGTCTTGAAAGGAGAGCGCGAAGTCGAGCATGGCAATTCAAAGGGGTCGATGTCAGAGCTACTAAGCCGCAGTACTGAAAATTTAAAACAAACGTGTATTAAAGGAAATTATTTAAAATTATTTTGCTTATAATTCCCGCTACATTAGGTCGATGAAGGAAAATAATCTCCACCAACATTCAATAACTTGTCTCGACGCGTTTCGCCACTTCACGTGGTATAATCAGGATAAAATAATTTTAAATAATTTCTTTTAATATGGATTTCCGCAAAGTAACGGCTGAAACAATTAATTTATATAAAACGTGTATTAATTTTATTCTCTCTACAAGCTAAAAATACCTATTTAAGAAGATTTCAGCTTTTTGACACTTGTTCTGTCACTGTCATCTTTCTTTGCTTTTCCTTTTATTGTGCATTGTGATAATTATATTTTCAAATCTCTAAAATAGGAATTGATTCTTGTATTAAACTATGAAAAATTTCAACAAAAAACAACAATACAGTAAACCCCCCTATAACACGGTAGATTGGTTACGCGTTATAGGAAAACGCGTTGAACAAAAATACCTCGTATAACGCGTTTTGTACAAATTATTCACATGAAACTTAATAAAGGCGGTTAAAATAGAATATTAATGAAAAACTATGTTATAAACGATATATGTGCAAATAAACGCGAAATTGATTATGAATTGAACAAATCATTATAAATTTTACAGTACAGAAATATAACATTTCAATCCCCGCGTTATATGGAGAAAAACATGTATTATACGACGGACTTGAATTCGCGTAATATATAAGACTAGCTGTTGCCCGCAACTACGTCTGCGTAATAATGAAGATGTTTCATATTTCAGTCAACAGACAGTGCCTATCACACTTCTGTAACAAAGTGGCATCTAACTATAAAAATGACACCTAACCTCAGAAATTCAAATAGTATTATACTGCACAAATGCAATCCAGAATATGCCAAGAAAAGAACAGCCAAAATCGTCAAATATAATCTGCTAGAATATTAGATACGGCGGCCACTCATCATCGGGTATATGTAACTCAGTGAAAACACAACGATAGCGCGTTTTAAAATACTGCTAACGCCATATATTGTCAACATTTAGAACTAAAATTTTTAGGTACTGATAGGTACAAACTAATACATCCTATTTAAGCGGACGTCTTCATCATAGTAACTCCAATACCGTGTAATAAGGAGGATTACTGTATCACGGTAACCGAAACAAAATTATACAACAAATGAAACGACATGAGTTTAGAGAGACTTATGTGAAATAATATTGGTGATTAAAATTGATTAAAAATATAATTATCACAATGCATTGTGTCAATCAAAAGACAAGAAGAAAACAAGAAAGTTGACAATGACAGACTAAACGTCAAAATCTCAAATCTTCTTAAATAAGTATTTTCGGCTTGTAGCATCGACCGCCACATGAGTGAGTACCTGGGTTTTTTAAACCCATACTAGGTTTTTTTATTACTATTTGTAATAAACTAATTAGCATTCTAGATTTGGAACTGGTATGTCTACTTCACCCAATGATGACAATCGATAAAATACTAATTGGATTAATTTTAATAATATTTTTCCCTTCACTTACAATATCATTACCTAATAACGCAATAATCTACTAATGACGTACAAGCGACTGAATTATCATTTCAAAAATTATTACCTAATACTGTCGAACCTCGCATAAGGAGCATAATTAGTTCCGGAGTCTTACTCGTTAAGCGAAACAATATTAACTAGTTAACGCAGACTTCTAAACGCACTGATGTAGCAATATCAGAAAAGTTCTATCACACGATTCGGGGATTTCCCTATCCACGTCGCTCGTTAAGCGAGCTATTATTTTTATATTTTTGCTCGTTATGCGAGGTTAATTTTAAAAACTAATCCAAATTAATAAAGAATAATACAATGTAATAGTGTCATTATTTTTTACAATTTAACACTGTTTTTGTCATGAGCATTCTGTCCTATATATTTATTTATTTATTGGGTCCACAAACAGGGGTCTACAACTAGACTTGGAATATAATTATCCTATAAGGTAAGGCTGAAATAAAATTAATCTGATTTACTGTTAAGAAATAAGAGTACATATGGGATTGAATTTGGTGTCTACAAAAAAAAAACCCAATAATTCCTATTATTTTTTCATAATTTACCATTAACCCAATGAAATAATGCACAGTGAAAGTAAACCCAGATTCCAAACCGGTTATATATTCTATTACCGTCTTTGCATAAATACGTGTATAGCATTGAAGAAATCAACTGAACATTCGGTTTATAATTAGAACCAGATAGTTTCCCATTAGAAATAAATACAAACCTATATATCTATAACCAAAACCATAGCTTTGTCTATACTAATATAATAAAGAGGAAACATTTGATTGTTTGTTTGTATGTATTGAATACACTGGACCGATTTGAAAAAATCTTTTACCATTAAAATCCTACGTTATCCCAGATGAACATGGCTATAGGAATATTTTCAAAAACGTATGACAACTTCAATAATGTAACCCAAAGTGTGAAAGAAAATCATTATATTGCGTACGGTGCGGAAATTATTGACAATAGAGCAACGTGATGTACTACAGTTTTATAGAGGACATCAATATCTACCCAAAAAGTCTGTGACACCATATGTCTGACTATTACAGTTATGTCAAAGTAAAGTGCAAAGTGCAACCTACATGTACAGCAGCTAAAATAAAGCCAGCAGCAACAGCCAAACTAATTTCACTATAATAATGCATCCGTTTCCTTCCGTCAGGCCTCAGTGAGTGCGTCTGCCTGAACACCAGTATTAACGCTGGTGCCTCCGTCAAGTAAGGCTTAACCGACCTTGTAGCGAAAGGCTTAAGATCTGTCACCCATTGTCTGGACATCCGTTTGGAGTAATTAAGCTCTTCTTCTTCTTCAACTATTTCTCTTATAGCCGCTTTTGTTGTTGCGTCTTGTACTACTACAAAGGTCCAGGGTTCCGTGTGTGCTCCAGATGGTGCAGTTCCTGGAATTTTAGAATGGGTATTTTTATCGTCTCCACAACACAGCTCTCGTCTTTGGTGTATACTAATTACTAACCAGCTGTTTTAATGATATTATCCAAAACTTCTTGTGGTACAGGCTCCGAGCTGAACATTCTGACAGTTCTTCTCTGTGCCATTAGATTATAAAAATCTCTGGACCTCTCCAAAACTTCATCATTTGACCGTATAATTGGTTTGTAGGCTATATGGGGAGTATCCTCTGGGATTGCTGATAAGAGCATCCCTGGATCTTCATCATCAGGGAAGTCCTTTTCTGGAAATTAATAGATTGTTAGTGTTAATATACCAACTATTTCAATTCCTAACCAACTGTACAATTATTTCCGAGCGTACTTATTTATTCATTGAAGCTATAACTTAAATAACTAATTACATGAACGATAATAGTTCATACGGAAATATCAGAATCAATACATTGTGACGTATATTCGATTTGACTACATTTTTTTATATACCAGGGGTGGTCAACCTGTGGATTTGAAGAATTATTTGTGGCTTTCGATAAAAGTACCCGAGTTCCCTTTTCATTTTAGTTATAATATTTTTTAAAAATATTATCGTTCCGTATGTGTGAGAAATGTTTTTTTAATTACTGACAACAAATATGAAAGATTAAGTGCAAACGCAACTGCTTTATCATACTTCGCTGCGAAAAATAGAAACGTTTATTTTTTTGTTAGGCTCAGGGGGGCTACTCAGGCTGTTACTATACAAATATCTACGGAGATTACAAAACTGATATCACTTACGTAATCATTCACGAAATTACGGATTTGACAGCGACGTCACGACAGGATATTTGAAAGGACTTTTTACGGGCTTATGTGTCAAAATTCACTTAAGTTACCGAGGTGACGGCCGTAACACGAAACTTCGGATACGCCTGAGTAGCCCCCGAATATAAAAGAAGTTACTGGGTAAGATTTGTTCAATACAAACTCAGATTGAACCAAGTCATTTAAAATAAATCAATGGAATCGGTCAATGAACTCTAAAATACTGATATCGGTGGCATAATTTTGGTGACACATAAAAAATTTGATACGATAAGTAGGTTATAAGTTATCCTCACGCCTATGAACGGGTCTTGGTCAGACAGAGCTGATAGAAAAAATGTGCAATTAATAAAAAAATGTGGACTATTTTGTGTGGAACTAAACTGGTTTAAAACAATTCTATTATTATACTAATCTATACTAATATTATAAAGAGGAAATATTTGTATTTTTGTATGTTTGTAACGAATTAGCTCAAAAACTACTGGACCGATTTCAAAAATTATTTCACCGTTCGAATGCTACATTATCACTGATCAATATAGGCTACATAAATTACAGGAAAAAAATAAGGATCCTTACTAAAACTACAATAATGTAACCCAAGATTGCCAAAAATTTACATAAAAGGCAGGCGCCATTGAAATATGAAACATCATTAAACTTTATAGTACTTTATATCTTCATTACTACGCAAACGAAGTCTAGGGCAACAGCTTGTTTTTTGTCATTTTAAGTTTATGAAATTATTAGTAAGCTTGGGTAATTTTCCATCATAAATTTAATTAGAAGTGTCATGTGACGAATGAAAGATATGTGATGCCACAAATCAATCGGTTAATTCCAACCGAGGTGGGTGTGGGAACAAATAATTCTCAATCTTGGAACCCAACTTTTAGCTATCTTAGAAAAATGTAGGTATAAACATTGGTAATGTTCAGAGATTTCCTAGTAGTGCGTGGAACCGTCTTATTCATTCTAATTGGATTTAAAAAACAAAGAAAATACAAGCGTTACCAGTATGAGTGAAAAACGCATACATAAATTTTAGATATTCGCCCCATAGTTTGGGAATCTCTGATTACATAGATTACATAGATAAAATCGATTCATAACTATTGCAATTTAAATTAGCTTGGCATTATTTGTCCATGGATGTTAACCGATAGACATGACCTTGGCCTTTATAATATACATATACTACATCTAAATACATATATTTAATAACCACTGAGATATACAAAACAGAGAGGACGCCTTAACAGATTCGATGACAAAAAAACTGTGAGTGGGTTATGGATGACGCACGTGATTACTTTTAAAATTAAGTAGTGAAAATAGAAAAATGTATCTTAGTAAAATACCCTATATCTGAGATAATATTTAAAAGAAAAACTACAAAAAAAAACGGAACTAATATTTATTTTAAAATAATCATTTCTATTGTATATATATGTCTTTATAGCTTTCTAACATATGTATTATTATTATTCAAATACTAATAATACAATAATAATAAACCTTGTATTGTGCTATTAAATAAAGTGGAAACTTACCCCATTTATTAGCAACATATTTTTTGACTTTCAAAGGAATTTCTGGTGTCTGTCCAATGTTTTGATTGACTCTAACAATTCTTGTATGAAAAATCGTTAAATAAACAAAAATTAAAAACAAAATGCCGTAAACAATAAAACAATTCTCTTCTAATGTATAAATTATATGAGAAATTATATTCATAGCGAAATATTAACGCGCGAATGCGTTCCGAATTATTTATTAACACTCTATCAAAATCTATTGCCCTCCTTTGATTTAAATATAAAGACACGAGATTAAAAGGTTATCATTTTAAACGCGCGGATTCCATTTTTAAAATTAAATATTTGCACAACAAAACTGTTAATTTTTGTTAGACGATTGACCTTGTCGTGGATTTAATTTAAAGCAGAAAAACGTGTTCGGATTGTTAGAGTTGTTTTTTTATAACAATTATTACAAGTTATAAACACAACCGCGTGTAAAAGTTACGTTCTATTGAATAGATATTACGCTATTAAATGTGTATAACGCGACAAAGTTAAGAATTATATTAACCGGCTAAATTGTATTACAATAATTTATTATTGTAATACAATTAACATAAATTACCATTAAAACTTGTTTTAATATTAATTGACATTTTAAACTATGACGTAGTCATCATAATAAATATATAAAAACGCCTGAATTTTTACTATATCAAAGAAATAATATAAAAAATAATTATTGATACTGTTTTAGTTTACAAATATTTAGGCACCTTGATATATAATTACAATGCAATCTTGATATAACGATACTGAAGGGAATCAGAAAATAATTCGTTTTAATAAGGTTTAAAAAAATATATTAATCTCAGCTTTAGCTTTTAGCGAACGATTTCGTTAAATAGAGGTAAATAATATTTTCTTTATATATTTTGCAAAGATTGAAAATTCGTTATAAAAAGGTTTTAAACAAGTGTATTCGTAATATATAGGTATATTTTGCATTAGCTCTTACGGGCAGTTCTAGGGGATTTCGTTAAATTAAGGAAATCGTTACATTGAGGTGACTCTGTATATATTATTATTTTTAGTTCAATTAATAAATACAACAATATCAGGAATTACAAAAATTTTATTGCGTTTGATATATACCTATAGGTATTTTTTTAAGTTTATTTAATTTCACACTAACACGTAAATGTTAGATACGACCTTTGTGGCGTACAAGAAAATATTTTGACTATTTGATTTTTATATTTAAGCTAAATAAAATATTTTGACTATTTGAATTTTAATTTGATCTTGCAAGACCAGTCATTTTGACTGGTCTGGAAAATCTAGTGTTAAGCGTCATCATAACCAAAAAAAATTTTTTTTTTCTTTTTTTTCTCCCCTCTTCCTTACATCTATTTGGTTCTTGTTTTTTATTTTTATGTATTTTTCTAATTTTTCGGGTGCCACAGGTTAATACATAAAATTAAGAAAGAATTGAAAAGCATTAATTAAAATAAAAGTCGTTAGGAGAAGTCATTGGGCTATTTTTCGTTAAATAAAATCATGACGTCTTGTGGTTTTTACTTTCGAACTTTTCGTGTCGAATAACTTGTTTATCAATGACTACAATTAACATAATCTCTATTTTGTAAAACTAACGGATTATCTGTTTAAGGGAATTGACCTTTTTCGAAACTTCACTCCTGTTGTAATGACCCATGTACACGTTATTCTATAATAATAATAATGTACTCTATTTCAATTGTTTAATTGTGAACTGCTTTTTTTATTTCTTTTTTAAATACAGTCTTTTGTTTTACAAGTATTATTTTTGCTGCCCATAGATCCCACGTGTATAATATTGCCTAGTATGGGATAATTTGAAGCAAACCTTTCCTTATACAATGGTACCTCGACATACGAGCTTAATTCGTTCCGTAACCTTGCTCGTATCTCAAAGCATCGTATGCTGCTGCGAATATAGATCGGGGCGCATGTTGGGGTCGTGTGCGATTCCTCGTATCTCAAAACACTCGTATATCGAGGTACTAATGTACATATATACAAATATAATAATAAAATGTAATTATCTAATTTAAAAAAGATTTTATTCAAGTCGCTATAGATACAATGGCCTATAATTATATACGTTTAGGATAAATATACTAAATAATTATACACAGGAATCAAACTCAAGAGCCGTTTACGAGAAAACAATGACGAATTTTATTTTTAATAACACACCAAAATCAAGGATTTGAACCTATGTCCACGAGTTGGAATCATTAGACCGCGCCAAATTATAGGTATGACATAAACGACCATTACCCAAAGTATATGTTCTATTTAAATACACTGTAATTCTATAAAAAAATAAATTTCATCGCTATATATTTGTTATATTCCTGAATAAAATTTAATATGAAATTACACTAATACCAAAAATGTGACCGATTGAATCTTGAAAACATTGTGAATACGATTTTATTTGTATTTTTGTAGTAATAAAGCTAAAATGTAATTTATTTCATTTATTTATTTATTCACTTTAATAATTGGGTTCACATAGAGTGGTTTTACTCGTCAAAAATAGATATAAAAAAATATATAGATGTAACACAGATTGTGTTCGATGACACGAGCGATGAAGATTTCAGAGTAAAACACTCGGTTGCAAAGAAGATGTATAATATATTAAAATGCACACAAGATGATTCAACAGATGGCTAGTCAACTTACAAAATGTCACTCATGAATTCACTAATTGAATAGTAGGACTTGTTCTTTAAAAACAAAACACAGTCGAGATTAACATTTTGATTGTTTATATTGATATAGCTTCTGAATATAATTCCCCATTTCCCCAAAAAAACATTTTCACCATTGATATACAATATACATATACTCAATACAACAACGAAGAATCTACACAAATAAACTATGCTCAATGGGAACTTTAAATCGCTCCCTTATAAAACTGCGATTTTGTAGATCCTACAATTGTAATAGGACCCAGCGAAGTTTATTCCATTAGATCTGCTTTGTACCAATGAAATTACCTATTTTCTATACTACCCGCACAAACTAGAAGGCGTCTATGAACTAAGTCAACAGGTAATGTAAGATTAATAAGTCGAAAATATTTAATAAAAACTAATGCTAGCGCGTAACTAGGATCAATGTTATTAGTCCAGTGGGCTTATGTGGTTTAGTCGGTTACAAGTGCTCTTAGTGATAAGACGTGTTTTTGTTTTTATATTGATTTATTTACTTATGTCCAATATTTACATTACTATAGGCTTGTGCATAAATAGAATAAATTTAGCATTAGTCACAAAAAAGCGTTAAGCGCTTTTTTATTTTTAGTAAAATATTTACGTGAAATGAAATCGTTCGTAACAATTGTTTGTTATTGATGCTAACTTGCGTTTTTAATATGTTCAAGATATACATTATACAGACACTAAATATTATTTAAGCTGCAAACAGAATTGATCTTTATACTTTTCGTAATAAGACCAACGTATACACTTTAGTAATAGTAGCACATAATAATTAGTTCAACAATATTCTCTTATAAACAATAATTAAAAGACACAGTTCAAGTTCAAGATAAAATTATTGCTCCAATTACTCTTTACAACTATGAACATTTCCGTTTAAAATTATTCTATATGGGCACTAGAAAGATTATTTATAAAATACATAATCTATATTTAAAAATATATATATTACGCGGTTTACTTTATCATTTTTCAACGTATTAAAAATATGCAATGAGATCGCAAAGTTATTTTTTTGTTAATTTATTTTATGTACAGGCTATGCGTTTTTTGTATTGTATAGAAGCTGCGAGACAAAAGTACTAACCAAATTGAGAGATTCGAACACCAGTGGGCTTATCACGAATTTAGTCTGGCTTTCGAATCGAGCTGTCACAAGTAAAACGGATCCGTTAGCAATCGGGATCATGAATTTTTACTAACGACTAACGAGCACCAGCAATCTATCAAATGAACGAAAGATCGAGACGTTCGAAAATTAACAAAATGTATCTAAAATATTGTAGTTCCAAATCCGCACGCGGTGGCGCTGCTCAAATTTCCATACAAATCGCTCGAATCGATTGCAAGTTAGCGCCCTCTACCCTTAGTCCACGACGACTCAAGTGTATTTTGTGTATGCCTCTCAGTTGGACATATTATAAATACCATAACACGCATACCACGCATACCACGCACATTGAATAATAATAAAAAAAATACTAAGAAAAACAAATTTGTTACTCGAATTTTTTTTTTGTTAGTCGACATTTTTTATGTTAATATCGAGATTGTAGTAGTGAATACCAATATATGTAGCTATCTTTAGGCACATAATATTGTAAACAAAAACATAATATGACTTCCTCTATCTAAAAAAATAACCCTTGATTGTTATTTAGTGTCGCTCGCTAAAGACAATCTGATAACCCCCGAATGAACTTTAAAAGAAGTGTTATTTTAACTGGATCTTCAAAATCAACACTTTGGTCGGAATATTTCGACGTCTATACGTACAACACTCTGGTTAGCATGTTATCGCGGTATTGCAACTAGTATTTTGGCAGAACAAGACTTCATTTAATAGCATGACGCCTCTGTGGACGTTGGGCTTTAACGACTCTTTCAACTATCCAAAGGTATGATTTGGTAATAACCAACTTTTGTTCAATTGTTTCAGATTTGGGTGTTGGCCCTTAGAAGCAGTGTGTGTGTGATTTATTAGGATCGGATGAAGTAATACCCTAAACCAGCCATTCTCAAAGTGGTGTTCCGCGAAACCCTAGGGCTAAAATACTGCAAAAAATACCTACCAAAGGGAGATTATAAGGTTACATCTAAATATTACTTAAAATTCCATTGCAATATGATTATTCATAAATACATATAAATCGCTTTTTTATAATTATATTAAGGCTTTTTCCTTCGCCAAAAAAGTTTGAGAACCGCTGCCCTAAACCGATAAGCATTTACCAAGCCAAAATGTGTGGATTGAGTAATTGTATCGATTTTAAAAATTGTCGTCTTAATATACCTATGGGGGAACCCTTAACAACAGGTTCTATAAGATATGTTATAAAGAGTTAAGGAGGGCGAAGTTTGACAGTGAGTAAAGAACGTCCTGCGCGAGCGCACCCATGCGGTCAGGCGTGTGCGAGCCGGTGTGTTAGCGTGATTGTGATTTGTTTGAAATAAGGTAGGATTTATTATTTTTCAAATAAAACTTTTTTATTTTTTTATTTGTATTTGTTTATCGTATAAGCCTGCTATGTAAATAGAATAAATTATTTAAATTATAATTCAATACAATGCTACACTATAAATTCAAATCAAGTGACCGTTAAAAAACAAATGACAAGTTATTTTTTGAACGTCTTAGTACCTACTATCCATTTCGCTGTAATCCATTATACGATGCTATCAATTTTTAGTGAAATACCATTAGAAATGACCTTTCTATATATCTTTTTTTACATAGTAATTAATATTTTATTTATTGATTTATTGGGTCCACAAACAGGGCTCTACAATTTGACTTGGAATTAACATCGTACTAAGAATTATAACAATCAGATTGTAGGCCCTATGCACAGTGAACACAGCATGCACTAACATTAGAAAACTATTTACAATTAAAGCAAAAAAGAATCAAAAATACAATCATTCATTAATTAAATCAAAATAACAATCAAATCAAATAAAAAATACAGTCATTCAAATGTCAAAATTAAATTACAATTATTCAGTTCAAATATGTCTTGAATAAAGATTTTAAATTACTTTCTTCAGACTTAATATATATTATTGAATAAAAACTAAAATTAAATAATTGTCACAAAAAAATAAATAATAGAATTTCGTGTTTATATCTGACGTCACGAAAACGTTTAAAATCTTGAATAAGTGGTAATTTTAAAACAAAAAGTATGACCAGGCCTGTAGTAAGCATTGCCACAGGCCGGCATCTGACCGCAATCAATAAAGGTTAAGCAACATCCGTTGTGGACAAGACATGGATGGGTGAACGCGGAAATTTCTTCGTTTGAAAATCTCTAATTAGACCATTGCAAAGATGAAATAAAGGACGTTTGTTTATAGTGAAAATTGCATAAATAAAAACCTTAATTCAGGGAATTAATACTCTATTTATAGTAGAAAAAGTTTTTACTATAATACAAAATTTATGGAAATCAATGCATATTCAAAATAGGTGTTTTATATTTTAATTTTTACCATCGATCGTGTCTTTAATTTTTTTATTATATTATGTAACATTATAATGAATAACAATCTATATATATAAAACTCAAAGGTGACTGACTTAGTGATCTATCAACGCACAGCCCAAACCACTGGACGGATCGGGCTGAAATTTGGCATGCAGGTAGATGTTATGACGTATGTATCCGCTAAGAAAGGATTTTGATCAATTCTGCCCCCAAGGGGATAAAATAGGGGATGAAAGTTTGTATAAATCTTATTAGATTTATTTCATTCATTATTACGCAGACGTAGTTGCGGGCAACAGCTAGTGATAGTATATAAAGAAACGATGGCAATGTTTATCTTAAAGTAGTTTTTAGGTTACATAGTTTTTTTTTATCTTGAAAATATGTCGAATTATGTTGGTGACCGTATTTATTGAAATGTTGATATTTAGATTTTAGTTTTAATTTAAAGAACAGTCTTTCATTAATATTGGTAACGCTTGTACTTACATTATTTTAATTCCAATTGGAACAAATAAGACTGCATTAAGTAGTTCCGCGACTCACTACTAGGGAATCTCTGTGAATTACCAATATTTATACAACAATTGTCTAAGACAGTCAAGAGGTCGGAGCCCAGTCAACTTTGGGAACCACTGAGTCAGAGCATTGTTTATTAAAGTTTTGGTCTAATAATCGCATTAATTAATTATAAACGCACAACTGTTTCAAATGTGCACCCACACGCCGACACTACGCACCACGCGTTCAATTTTTTCGTAATTGTGTACATTTTTTTCGATAATTATTGGCAATCCGATGAAGGATATAATCGTTAGGAATTAGTACATCAAAGTTTTGTTAATTTTTTACTTGTATACATTTCCATTCCATTCTATTCTTTTACATCATCCCTAGATTCCAATTGGAACATTTGGATTTGTCAAAATACAATTGTACTTAATAATACAATACGCAGCAACTGTAATAGCGTCTTGTTCACTTCAACAATAGATAATTATCATAGCGCATCGCTAGGTCCTGTTAATATTTTGGTAATCTTCGATTCTTTTATAGATATAATAGCTTCCAAATTTAATTCTCCATCTGATGATAAAAAAAAACATTTACTTAATGATTTCTGAGATACTCCATACAACAACGAAGTATCTATTCAAAAAAACTATGCACAATAACAACTTTAAAGCGCGTTTCCATGAAATTGAGATTTTGGAGATCCGACCAAGTTAATAGAAGAAAAAGAAGCTCCGTTTCTTCCTTCCTGAAGGCTTTTATAGCGTGATGATTAACAGATGTGGTAGGCAGACTGATGATTACTGAGCGGCCGTGGCCTAGTGGTTGAGGGTGCGGACTCGCGGTCGAGAGACCCCGTGTTCGAATCTCTCAAAAATTAAGCCGGTACCAATGTAACTTTGTTATATGTACTTTGGTCGCTCAATGCCTATAGTATAATAATATAGGCACACAAAGAGTGGTAGGCAGACTGAAGATGGCATTAGCCCAGTATGCCGTCCTGGGGAAGTACCACCACTTTCAAGCGGAACGCCCGTGAAGTGACCTAGTCGCGTTTCGGGATCAGCTTGGAAGTAGCCGGGATAACGAGAGGAGTGTGCCCTGTCAGTTTGGATAGAGCACATTCGTCTCCTCAAGCCGGCATAGTGGAGTCGACTGTTGCGCGCGGACATATGTCCGTAGTAACAGCTTAACATGATTCCTATCAAAAAAAAAAAAAAAAAAAAAAAAAAAAAAAAAAAAAAAAAAAAAAAAAATGATGGCATGGACCGTCCTGGGGAAGTACCACCACTTTCAAGCGGAACACTCGTGAAGTGACCTAGTCGCGTTTCGGGATCTAGCTTAACATCAGGCGGAGTGTGGTGCGCGCACATGTCCGTAGTAACAGTTGACTCCACTCATCTCTAGCTTAACATCAGGCGGAGTGTGGTCATATGCTGGGCTATCAATAAAAAAAAATTTGTTTTACCAAGGATGTTATCCAAGTTTAAAGTCAGGGTAATACTCAGTTGCTTCCCGCCCTTTTTAAGTACTAACAAATCTTTAGATTTAGATATATTGTGTGTTAAATAAGTACAAAGTCAATTTATTATTTATTTATTTTTGTGTATTAAGATAGTGTTATATCGTAGATAGGCATTAAGTGATCAAAGTTCATATATTTTTACATTGGTACCGGGTAAAATTTGGGAGATTAGAACATGGGCACTAACGGTGTTTAATAATCAAACTAAAAATCAAAGGTCACTTCATTCAAACTTTATTAACCTACATAAGAGACAGGCTCTATGTACATTGTACAGCCAAGGTTAGAAATTAGGGTCAGTAAAAGTTAGAAAATATATATATACTAAATTCATATATAACCTAACATACGTAATTTTACTGTCTAGACAAAGAAAATAATGTTTTTATTGTATTACACTAGTGAACACAATTATTGGGTCTCTTATTCTACAGCTCAGCAATACAATAATGACAACTTATTGTCCGGAACCATACTATTATTGCTATCAAACACAATTCATTCTTATTGTACAAAACGCTTTGTTCTACAATCTGGTATTCTTCAATTCATAATATGAAGGCATTTTTTAAGTTGCTTTATTACATGTTAAATTCCAATTAATTATAATAAAAATTACTCGCAAATTTTCAGTATTGTGTAAGTGTGGTTGGCTGGTAGAGAATGCTACCTAGCATTAAGCCCGCCTTGTACACATGTACCAAGTTTTTAAATAAATAAATAAAATAATATAGGTTGTCCCTCTAAACCTGTTTGCGAGTGTAATTCAATAAGCAGATTAAATGATAACATAATAATATCAGAAATAACAATAAACGATTTGTTTTAATTATCTTTGATTTTCCAATGAACTTGAATTCGAATCGCAGTTTTTTCTTATATTTTGTGATAAATATACCTATTTACATATTTACATTTATATTGTTTTAATTATATTGTAAAATATTAATGAGTTTGAATGGGACATAAGAAATGATGTAAGTGTATTTTTTAAAAGGTTTATTAATGTACAGCAATGCCCCGCTTTACACGAGGGATACGTTCCGGAAAGAATCGCGTTAACTGAAATTCCCGCGACCATAGAGAAGTTGATGACTACATTATGTTTATACGCACTCTTTCGCGTAATTTAATAATAAATTTGAATTTCGCGTTATAGTGAAACCGCGCATGACGGGGTCGCGTAAAGCGGGGTGTTATATGGAGGAAGTAATTCAGCTGTATAATAATTTGTCGCTTAATATAAATAATGATAATATTATATTATCGTGATCTTATTTATGTTTATATAAAAATAATTATATGTTTTTCACATACATATGTGTGGCGGTCGATTTTACAAGCCGAAAATACTTATTTAAGAAGATCTGAGGTTTTGACGTTTAGTCTGTCAGTGTCATCTTTCTTGTTTTCTTCTGATTTTTGATTGCTACAATGCATTGTGATAATTATATTTTAATCCGTAAAAATCAGCAATATTATTTCACATCAGTCTCTCCAAATATGTAATATAGTATGTTATGTTATGTAAAAAGTCTTAAACTTTTGGTCCTTGGACCAAACATCGTAATGCAACAACTTTATTTGTGATGTCTCCTCTTTTACATTTAGTCATTTGATTTTAAAGTAATTTTTACGATTAGTACAAGCATACTCGACTTGGTTGTTGTTAATCGAATTCATGAAATCAATTGCAATAATTCGCGATAACGCGTCGAATCACGTGGTACGGACACGCTCTAATAATATTATTGTTGTAATACGTCATTGAGTTATATATACTAGAGAAGTAATGTAAACAAAATCTGCGTAAAATGTGTAAAACAGATAAGACACATAAATAAATAAATAGCATGTTTCTTCCACGTGTCGCAAATAAATGTAATAAAATAACGAACTCTGTGTCGCCCTAACTCAATAAATTCTAACGTCAACTTCCTTGATTAATAGTCTTTGTGTTACTTAGATAAAACGTAAGCCCTAACCTATGACCTAGTATTATGGTCTTATATAGTTGTTACAAGCATAATAAAGACAATTAAATGGCTAGGCATTAAAATGTGTTTTTAAACAGGTTTTATAATTCATACGATATACAATGACTTGTCCGCTGCATATCTTTTTCGAAAGAAATTGCCTTTACTAATATATTTGACGTGAATCGACAGCTATTACCCCAGTTCTATCTACTACCACCGATTACAATGGTTTGGGATTAGCTTAGAAATAGCCGGGTAGAAAGAGAATAATTAAATAGTTTCCAAAACTAAAAAAACACGCGCGCTAGCTTTATCTCTTTTACTCCACTACACAGGATCTGTAAAAGAATTTATAAATCCTGGCGGTCCTAATAAGGATAATGGGAAACTGTTGTTAAATTATTGCATTGTCATCGATCCTTAATACGTATGCAAAGATTCAAATTAATCAGACTTCTGGAAATTGGTGAAAATTATGCTCAAAGATTCCGTTACATACATACATTCATACATACATACATACATACAACCCAAGCTAATAAAAGCGTGTTAAAAATTAGCCAACATTAATGGACATTAAATTAAATTTACATGTCATATAAACAAATTACAAAAAAAAGAAAACAACAAAAAACATCCAAATCTCTTTTTTTAAATAAAAAACAAATGAATTATAAATAATGAATTATGTCAATTGCGGCGACATTGAAATTAATCTTGAGTAACAAAAAAGTATATATTTTGTAATTTTTAAATTTAGTTTTTTACAATGTCCATTGACGTCATTAGACAACAATAATATGTATTTATAAAACTGACATAAACATAAGAATTAAACCCAATGAGACGTCTCGTAATTTTTTTGTACGCCTAGAAATATTACATATTTATTTTATATATTCACTATATGAATGTTTTGTAGTATTTTTTTATGGATCTGAAAATTCAATGTCCGTGCCTAATTTTTATCTGTCAAACCGTTCTGTCATTGTTAACTGTTTTTTAAGAAATATTTACGTTTTGTTTTGAGATCCATCTTTATCATTGTAATATACCTTTAAAATTCTATAGAGTTTTAAATTTCAAAAAACAAGGGAACTTAATTAGTCATTGTTTAATTTCAAACCAAAGACGCCATCTTAAATTTAAAAAGAAAATAAAAATATAATATTTAATAAGCAATACCTAATAATCAAATGTATTTTTCGAAAATGTTACCTTTATCTCCGGCTTTTTTTCTATAAAAACTTGTTACCTTCTACGAGCCCAACATAGGACCGTCTTCCGCGATTTTAAACAGAGATGATTGAGATCTCTAAGAGATCATGTCTACAGTTAGTTTAAATGATAAACCATCATCAGTCACTCTACCACTTATTTAGTATTTTCATCTGAAATTACTAAGACACTTTTTTTTTAATATTTGAAAAAATTGTTTGCCAGTATCTCCGACCGTAAATTTGAAATGACGTCAGCCAGCCAAATGACGTCTTTCAAAAACGAGTTTTTGAATTTTCCAAAAATTAATAACAACATATCTCCCATCTTTGCGTTCATCGACCATATTGGTTTTGTAATAACATTAGGACGAGTACAGGGTGTCCACAATAATTTTTATCATCAATGGAAACATATAAATCACTCTGTATAATTAATTACATTGTATATACGAGTAAACAAGGTAAACCCTAAAAAGGTCTTGAAGTGCGACACCGGTATCTGGAGGAGATGTCGCTAGTAGTCCCCAGAGAAGCAAAATCTATGCCTACCCCGGTTATAATATAAATAATAATAATAAATAGATATTTAAAGAAACTTAAGTGCAATAATATTGCTGATTAAAATTGATTAAAAATAAAATTATCACAATGCATTGTGGTAATAGAAAGAACAGAAGAAACAAGAAAGATGAGACTGACACGTCAAAATCCCAAATCTTCTTAAATAAGTATTTTCGGCTTGTAGAATCGACCGCCACAGATATGTTAAGTTAGAGAAAAGACCAAAACGAACGAATTTATGTGAATTTCTTGAATTGGATTATTTTATTTATTCATTTATTTCTGGAGGTTTTACATAGTTTTAAGGCTATGTTTCAGTCATTTGTCTATATTTTCTTTAACATTGTTTTTTTTAGAAATTTCTAAAATTAAAAAAAAAGGTACATTTAACCTTTTGCATATAAAATTTTCTTTTGATTTCAGGCGCGTGGCCTTCATTATGCCGGCCGTAATAGTGTAAACATTTTTTTTACTTTTAGTAAATGGGCTCCAATAGAGCGCTTTTACTCGTCAATACAAATATAAATATAAATGAAATAAATTTATTAATTATCAATTTGATTTAGCTGATGTATACTGGCATTGTCCACTTACATACTAATGTCATAATAATATGTAATAAATCTACTATGATGTAGAAGAATAGCTGCTGTATAGGGGCATTGTCATCCTATTGTATACCTAAGGGTAAACATAAAATGACATAGATTATGTCCAAGCTTTTTTATCAGTAAGATATTCATCTAGCTTTGGTTCATTGTATTACATAATGCGTTTTATATTTGTTTTTTTAAAAAAAATTGTTTAATGAACGCCGTGTCAGTTAATTTCTGTATCATTTTAATAAATCTGGTTCTGTACAGGCCGAGTGAGAGAACCTGTTATTTTTTTTATTTGACGTCATAGCTGACCTGGCCATTCTGAATCTGGACGAGAATTATAATTTAAAAAAAAAACAAAAAGCAATTTTTTTTTAAATTAAAAACATGTAACAAATATAGGATCTATTTCCAACTATTGCGCGTTCGTATTAAAAAACAAATTCCTACCTACGTGTTACCTTAATCGTTAGACTTCACGAATTATACATTTAAATATGATGGTTAAAAGTTCCTTGCGAATATCGTCCATGAGTTGGATTATTGTAGACACAGTTCCTTTAATCGTAAATCAAGTAGCGGCCGTTGAAAGTATTATTGTCAGTTCAGTTTTTCTAAATATCGGGACCTCAACGTAAAAAAAGTGGGACTGGGGCATTTTTACCCGCGGCTTCGCTCGTATTTAACTCATTAAATAAGTATCAGATATCGTTTCAATAGAACTATACTCAATATTTTGCTATAGTCAATTGGAAACTATAGTAAAAAATAATTATTTTTTAAAATAAAATGTATCCTATGTTACTTGTAGTACCTCCAAAAATATGTGTACAAAGTTCCATGATGATCGGTTAAGTAGTTTTTGCGTGAAAACGTAACAAATAAACTCACATTCACATTTATAATATTAGTAGGGATAACTTATACTTTACACGAAAGCCTTAACATAAAAACAAAAACATAATTATCTTTAAAAAGTACTTCTTTTTTCTGAGATCAATTAAACAAATAAATAAAAATATATTATTTCTTAACTACCTGTTTTGTCTAATATTTTCTTCAAGGAATCAACGATCCACTAATTATTTTTATAATTAACACAAATTATTTTTTATAATGAAAAAGCTGGATTTTAGACATCTGGGAACACTAGTGGAAAGTGGTCATATATTATTGCTTCTCGACCAATGTGTTGACGTGTTAAAAACTCAAGGACGCAGTGTCAAAATAACTAACTGCTTTAAGGATTAGCCGAGGAATTCCCTTGACCTTGGTGAAATGATATGTGGATAGAGAAACCTTTGCCTTCACCGATATACCGCCCATCAAGTAATGATTAAACGGGGTTAATGACCGCTGTTGCGGCGGTTTATGCGGTAAGGAGGTGTAAGGAAAATCAGTCAAACCTGATGGTGATGTAGCTCGCTGATCTCCTCGGATTTTGAAGTGGACTGTATATTGCGCTGGTTTACACTATCTTCAAACACTTTCGACACGACGGGTTACGCGGTTTTAAGTATTATTTCGAGGGTGGTGGCGTGTATCGCCTTGCGGTGTTCGTTTTCCAACTGACTCTTCAGCTGACTGATAGGCTTCAGGAAAGGACGCGGAAAGCAGGGGTGGTAGAGGGTAGTTTATGCGTACGTGCGAGTTTGTGAGTGGTGCAAGTGGGTATGTGTATGTATGTGTTATTTGAATTCAAACCCAACAAACGGCGCGACCAACCGCAGTAATGAATTGCGCTTTAAACAACTGAATATTTTAATTAGTTGTCTCAGGCGTTACTTTGCGGAAATCCATATTAAAGGAAATTTCAAAATTATTTTGCTTATAATTCCCGCTACAACAATCAGTAATTTGTTTCGACGCGTTTCGCCA
The DNA here is from genome assembly GCA_028551675.1 of Tineola bisselliella. Classification (NCBI taxonomy): domain Eukaryota; kingdom Metazoa; phylum Arthropoda; class Insecta; order Lepidoptera; family Tineidae; genus Tineola; species Tineola bisselliella. Next base: position 32,679 of record JAPWLS010001161.1, read on the forward strand.
CTTCACGTGGCATCATCAGGATACGTGCGGTCGCTTCGGCTTCGCTTCGCTTGAATGTTGTAGCGGGAATTATAAGCAAAATAATTTTGAAATTTCCTTTAACTGAATATTTTGTTTAGATGTCGTCAAGGATACGTCTGTATAATTAATTCTACCTAATAGACAAAATTCACAGAATTTGTCAAATATAAAATTCGCACTTAGTAATATTTGAGTATTGCGGTAAAACCCATTATACAGTTTATCTTTTAGTATCATCACGGTTACTAGCTTTTTTAATGTGTACGTGTCTTTTTAAATTGACACCATAGTGGTGACAATAAATTTTTTAAAGATTTTAAAGGTATGCAAAAAGGTATTAAAAAAACGTTTCAATTAGTCTTTCATATTTGTTATCAGTAACTTAAAAGACATTTTGAAACACATACGGAATGATAATAAGTTACTAAAATGAAAAGTGAACTTGGGTACATTTACCGAGAGCCACAAATAATCCTTCAAAGAGCCGCAGGTTGGCCACCCCTGGTATATACAGCGTGTCCCAAAACTCAACGATAAGCCGGCACCAGTGGGTGGACCCACTCTTCACTGCTCGAGGAAAAATAAGAAAAAAAATATATCTCAATTTATTTTTAAAATATTAAGTAAATTTTGAAACCCTTCGAAAATTGACACCCTGTATGATATTTTCAAGTGCCACGACCACAAATTTACAAATATTTCTAATTTTTTTTTTTGTATCGGCAACCTAAGTAGTACTACTATCCATTATAACCCTTACAAATTTCAGAATGCCTGTAGTTTTTACACAAAAATAAATCAAATTTCATTTTTCCCTAAAATTTTGAAAGATTGTTACCTTCGGTCCACTTTAAGTCATCGTGGTGTAAAAAAAAAGTATGGACACTACTATGGCAAGTTTTTTCAAAAGTTGACGCAACTAACCAAGATTCCTAAATGGTATAATACTCTAGGAAAACTAATCACAAAAAAAATATATGCCTACCATTTCTAAACAAGAATCAAATTTAATCAATTGTTGTTGTTGCTAATGATCACTTTTACTGTGAAGTTATAGGTTTGTTGTTGAAAAATGTTGATTGAATTTTGATTGTTTTGACAAATAGTAATAATTTTATATTTATTTTATTAATTAAAACTTGCATTTTTAACATTAAAGTAAATTTTCGAATTGTTTGCTCTACATCGTTTTCGTAATAGTTACTTAAATTTTTACAAAATGACTTGCCAGAATTATTAGACGATGTTCCCATAAATGATTTACAAAACGTGGCTTCAAAATGATGGTTGCCCACTTTGCCCGTCCTGTGCGAGAATACTTAGACCGAGAGTATCCAGGGCATTGGATCGGGCGACTTAGTCCTATCTTATGGCTACCCGTTCACCCCGCTGGAGTTCTTCTATTGGGGTTGTCTTAAAGACAGAGTCTACTCAAAACCCATTTCCCACTTAACATTGGACGAGCTTCGCCAAAAAATCACTCAGGCTGCGGACATGGGCGTAGCCAGCCATGGGCTCAGGGTGGGGCAGCAGTCTAAAATAATATGTAACTAGCAAACTATACTCGCGGTCTTATCCCAGTTAATTTTTTTTTGTGTTGACTGCCTACTGTCGAGTGTGAACTTTCTTTCAGATATTAAGTATAGTAGTTAGTACCTAGATAATTAAGTTTTTTAGGTTTGATTAGGTACCATACAGGTCAGAGCCAGGGTGGGGCAAGTGCCCCATCCTGCCCCACCTTGGCTACGCTCATGGCTGCGGATCATATCAATAGTGGAAGATATGTACGACAAATAAAACGATCTCTTTTAAAATGTAAAATGTAGAGCATGTATTAATGCCGGTGGCAAACAATTCGAAAATTTACTTTAATGTTAAAAATGCAAGTTTTAATTAATAAAATAAATGTAAAATTATTACTATTTGTCAAAACAATCTAAATTCAATCAACATTTTTCAACAACAAACCTATAACTTTACAGTAAAAGTGATCATTTGCAACAACAACAATTGATGAAATTTGATTCTTGTTTAGAAATGGTAGGCATATATTTTTTTTGTGATTAGTTTTCCTAGAGTATTATACCATTTAGGAATCTTGGTTAGTTGCGTCAACTTTTGAAAAAACTTGCCATAGTAGTGTCCATACTTTTTTTTACACCACGATGACTTAAAATGGACCGAAGGTAAAAATATTTTAAAATTTTAGGGAAAAAAAGAAATTTGATTTATTTTTGTGTAAAAACTACAGGCATTCTGAAATTTGTAAGGGTTATAATGGATAGCAGTACTACTTAGGTTGCCGATACAAAAAAAAATCTGAAATAATTGTAAATTTGTGGTCGTGGCACTTGAAAATATCATACAGCGTGTCAATTTTCGAAGCATTTCAAAATTTACTCAATACTTTAAAAATAAATTGAGATATATTTTTTTTCTTATTTTTCCTCGAGTAGTGAAGAGTGGGTCCACCCACTGGTGCCGGCTTATCGTGATTTTTGGGACACGCTGTAGATAATAAAATCAGTGAGATCATGTTCGTGATTATCTTGAGACATTGCAAAGGTAGTTATAATCCCTACTAATATTATAAATGTGAATGTGAGTTTGTTTGTTACGTTTTCACGCAACAACTACTTAACCGATCATCATGAAACTTTGTACACATATTTTTGGAGGTACTAGAAGCAACATAGGATACTTTTTATTTTTAAAAAATAATTATTTTTTACTATAGTTTCCAACTGACTATAGTTTCAGCTGTTTAGAATCATATTGATTCATTTCTATTGAAATGATCTCTGATACTTATTTAATGACTTAAATGCGAGTAAGGTATAAAATTACGTAGGTTATAAGTAAATAAATGTGTAATCATCTTACGTTATACTCGTAAATGATTAGGGTCAAATAATGTACGTAAATAATTAAAAATAGACTTATTACAATGTTTTGAGAAGAAATAAAAATGATAGTGGAATAGGCATGTGGACATGTGACGTCACGGACCGATATACACGCTCATAGGCAATTTGACGAACGAACAAAGAAAACAAAATAACATTTATTAAATATATTTCGCGTGTTAAACATGAATTCCAAACTTTCCAAGAGTTGTGTAGAATTTATTAAACTATAAATAAAACTTTTGTCTTTATTTGATGCTAGAAACTCTCCCAACATAAACAAATCAATTCTGGTCAAATTTGAGCTATTTGAGTTAATAAATCCTTGTTCCATTGTTGTCAATTGTTAGATAATTATTTTTTTCACCATACAGCGAACAAACAACGAGTTAACTAACTTGAATGATGTAAAAATAAACAGAATACGAAGTAAAACAAC
>JAPWLS010002447.1:0-123650 GCA_028551675.1 Tineola bisselliella
ATTGATACCTCCAAAAAAACTACTAACGATTGACTATACTATAAGCATTAGTAATTCAAATAAGAAGAAAAGGCTTTACAAAGCGAATTTTTGTTCGACTACATCTCTATTCTAGTGATTTTACAATCGAATTTTACATCGAAATGTATAAAAACAGTTTTTACCTAAATGTAACTAGGAAAATGGAATTTACAACTCAAATACATAATTTCCTAATACCTAATTAGGCAGATGAAATTCCGCATGTTATCTGTAATTGATGAGTAGAAACAAGTGATGCCACAGATATTATTTGTGTGTAATAGTTGTCTTCTCTATGGACCAGCTTGAGGCGGCGAATGTACACTGTCCATATAGACTGCATACACTTCTATCGTTATATTCAGAGTATTTTTACTTATTCTGAGAACCCTCTAACCAGTGGTGCCAACCCTAAGAAACCAAAAAACAGTAAGAAAAGTAAAAAAAAAGATTTCATACTATCCTCATATAATTAAAACAATCACCTACTTTTATTAGTTACCAGGACTCACATACATTGTTATATGTTATGAACACAACATAATAAAAAACAATTGCCTCATCTTCAATATTTTCAGAATCATTTTTCTTTTTAAAATCATATATATTTTTGTTAAATTTCTGCATGTGCCTTTCTGTGGCTTCAAATAACAAGAGTAGATACTGCCGTCTAGTGTCATTGCGTTTTATTATACAGCGGTTATCAAAAAATATTTGCATAGTGTAATAGGTGGCGCTGAAAAACAGAAAAAAATAGGAATGAAACAGAAAACAGGGGCATCAATGTGAAAAATGCTAATCTACTGTTGAACTGTTGGTAACACTGCCTCTAACTGAACATGATATATGAGCAGATTTACGCATAAAAATAATATCAAATTTATTACAAATAAATTCAATTCAATTCTGATCGAGAATAGGTCGCTAGTATAGTGAGGCAGCGTCTGCATTATTCAAATAGATTTGTATGCGACTCCGAATTTGCGGGTGGATTTAAACTAAAACACAACAGATGATGCTCTCTTGTAATGTTTTAAGCACGCTTTCGGTATTGTACTTTAAGCTTTGAGGTATTATTGTCATAGGGTACTCTAAACACTGTCTGTCTATATCTGTGTTTCTCAACCTTTTTTATGCCATGCCCCACCTTGATATTTTGGTCTCGTCAAGCGAAATTATACCTAATAATTATTTGTTTCTTTCGTTAAATTTGGCAACGAAATCTAGCATTGCATTTAAAAGGCCCGGAGCGAAAGGGTTAAACTCGTGTCGAGTCCATTTTCGAATTGAAAATTGCTCCTCCGAGGGGCATTGGCCCCACGTTAGGAAACACTGGTCTACACTAATATTGCAGATCATAAATTCTTACTTACCAAATCTTCATATAAAAGTTACTCACTATTTTTCTGAGTACTAGTTGAAAATAAAAGAAGTTATTATTTTTAAAAAAAGATCTTATGTATGAATGGTGCATACGGATTTATACTCCAGTAAGATATATGGGCCTTATTAACATAGTGAGAGCTAACATTTTGACAAAAGCATTTTTCTCAATGGTTTCTGAGATACTCTATACAATAATGAAGAATGTACACAAACAAACTATACACAATAACAACTTTAAATCGCTCTGTTATAAAATGGCGATTTTGTAGATACTACCAAGTTAATTTCATTCAACGATATACATAATAATATGCTTATACATTGATATATTATAGTTTTTTATTGGACGTCCTGAAAGTTAGTCATCCTTCTTCGTCTCCAAATAAAGTCACACAACGCCTTTTAAATTAATATTAGTTAATGTTTTTGACGTGACAACGTCTTATAATTCGATTGAGCCGGCTGCACGCACGAAAAAACATGACTCATGCGGCGTTACCTCGCTCTGAGGCGTTCCATGTAAGGCTTGAAGTGCAAGCGAGAGCGCGGAACGAGCGACAAAGAGGCACAATCGGCGTTGTTGTTGTTGTTGGCTTAACACGTTGTCACGTTCAACTATCGTCAGTAAACCGACTTTACAGACAACCGATTTTTTATTTATAAATTATATAAACTGAAATAATTGTTGATTTTTATTTTAAAACTAACAAACAATGAACCTCAAGGTAAATAACTGAAATAAAGGATGCGAAAAGGCAAACGCGACATGCAGTTCGTGATTTCGCAGACACGACATTGCAACGAGGATTGCATACAAACTTGCTTTAGGCATTTGAATGCATAATCTAATTTGACGTGTCGCTTCCAAATTTACTAGCTTTGTTATAAGTTAGAAATATAATTGAGATGTATTGCATGCATTTAGGAATCGGTCTAAAAATAACCAGGTATATAATAGTACATGGAAACTAGGTGACTAGGAATAAGTCTAAAAATAACCAGGCATATAGTACATGGAGACTAGGTGACTGTTGCCTTCACATATTCAGAGATAGTAGATTCTTCTACATTTGTTAGGAAACCAAACGGAAAGACCCGTTTAAGCCTTTTATTAATAGAACGACCTTTACCTAGAGATGCCTCGTGTTGGTATGATAAAGTTATTTATGCGAGGTCGATGTAGATGTCGGACAACTAGCAACATTGTTGCATATCTATACTAATATAATATAAAGAGGAAAGATTTGTATTTTTGTATGTTTGTAACGAATTATCTCAAAAACTAATAGACCGATTTCAAAAATTCTTTCACTATTTGAATGCTACATTATCACTGATCAATATACAAGAAAAAATTTGGCACAGAGGTAGTTAGTAGAAATCCTCTAAAAAGGATTTTGCGACAGGGGTGTGATAGGCATTTTCTGTTGACTGAAATGTGAAACATTATTAAACTTCATTACTACGCGGACGAAGTCGCTGGCAACAGCTAGTTATTTACATAGTAATTACATTAGTTGTATTGAGGTAATGATAATGTTTTTTGTTATATTGACCTAAAAATATAACCGAGCATGAAGATATCTTGAACATGATTTAATAGGGACCGGTCATTTAACCGAAACTAAATTTTTACCACTGTTTCTTTACTGAAATATAATTTTCATTTTGGGCAGTCATTTGACCCGTCATTATTTCTGTGATTTATATGATTCTGTCATATGACCGCTCTTCATCTGATGTAAGTAGAATGCGGTCTAAAACCCGACTATTTTTAGGCTACTGGAGTAGGTCACTTCTGTAAACCCTTATTATTTAAATGTCTATGTTAGGTTATATCAATGCATATTTGCATACAATTTAAATTAGCAATAAAAATTTTAATAGTGTAATAAAACTGATTTTTAAGTTCTTATTTATAATTTAATCGTCTTTTGTGCTATAGAAATCGTAAACAAAACTAATATAAAACGTTTCATTTCAGATGTAATATAAGTGAATGCGAGCACATATCAAATACCAGTGAATGGATAAATAACGTAATACCAGAAACAGAGAAAGGACCATCAAAATGTGAAAGATATCAAAGAATAACCAATGTTAGCTCAGATGGCGTGTGTACAGAAGATAACTTTGATAGAAGTAAGAAAGAATATTGTAGTGAATTTATATATTTTGAAGATTCTGCTGTGAGAGATGTAAGTACAATTTAGACAATAGTAGAATTAGAAGTAGAATAGTAGAAGAAAGAAAAAGTAGAATTTAGACAGTGTTAATCCTTGCCTAATACAAAATCCTTAATATTTTTTTTAGTTCAATCTAGGATGTCAAGATTGGAAAAGAACATTAATAGGAACCGTACGAAACTCAGGATTATTTATCTCCCTTCCTCTTACTGGAATCATATCTGATAAATACGGGAGAAAGCTAGCTCTCTCGGTTGCGTCTCTCATGAATGGGATTTTTGGTATTTTAAGATCTTTCTCGCCAAATTACATATCGCTATTGGTACTGGAGTTTTGTGAGGCTGCGTTGGGTGCTGGAGCTTATAGTACTGCTTTTGTCTTAGGTTAGTACTTTCTTTTTATAGACTTAATTTTAAGATTTTTTTTCTCTCCCCTCTTCCTTACATATATTTGGTTCTTGTTTTTTATTTTTATGTATTTTTGTAATTTTATTAGAAGTGTAGTATCTATCCCTTTATCACCTTGAGCATGCCGTCCTATCCTATAATTAAAATTTAATTTAGTTTGTATAATAGTTCTCCTTTTTATGGTAGTAGGTACACTTTATAAATAAATAAATAAGATGTAGTTTGTCTTTGCTAGAGCAGTACTATACTTTCAACCTCTGTGAAGTGATCTAGTCAACTTTTAAAATTAGCTTTAAGGTCATCGGGTATGGCACTATTTAAAATAAAATTGTGTTTTTCAGCAATGGAACTAGTTGGTCCAAAAATGAGAGTGACAGGTAATACAATAATAAACGCAGTATACGTCCTTGGTCTTATGACCCTAGCAGGAATCTCATGGTGGTTACAGAGCTGGAGGAACCTCCTCCTAGTCATTTACACTCCAGCAGTAATAGTGTTTTCTTACTTCTGGCTCCTGAATGAAAGTGTAAGATGGTTATTGAGCAAAGGTCGTCAGAGTGAAGCAGTTGATATATTAAGGAAGGCAGCGAAAATGAATAAAGTAGAAATTTCTGAACATTTACTTGCTCCTTTATATGAGAAACAAGGTTTAATAGCAAGTAACGATGACAGTAAAGAGATTGATAAGATATTAGACGGAAAAAGCGAGAAAACCCCGTCTGTGTTCATTCAAGTATTCAAATCTAGTATTATCCGACGGCGTGTCTTCATTTGTGCATTTCTATGGATCACGTGCACTTTTGTTTATTATGGTTTATCTATAAATTCTGTTTCGTTGGCTGGAAATAAATACATTAACTTCATGCTTGTTGGGTTCGTCGAAATTCCAGCAAATTTTGCTTGTTGGTTGGTCCTGGATCGTTTTGGGAGAAAGAAAACTTTGATCACAACATACGTGTTGAGTGCTTGCCTATGCATTGGACTATCATTTGTTCCTAAAAGTAAGTCTTTTACATTATTTATTATATACTAGCTTTTACTCGCGGCTTCACTCTCATTTAAATCATTTAATAAGTGTCAGAGATCATTTCAATAGTTTACTATACAACTCAAAATTTTACTATAGAGAATTAGAAAATATAGTAAAAAATCTATATATATAAAACTCAAAGGTGACTGACTGACTGACATAGTGATCTATCAACGCACAGCCCAAACCACTGGACGGATCGGGCTGAAATTTGGCATGCAGGTAGATGTTAAAGTAGCCCAAGGGGATAAAATAGGGGATGAAAGTTTGTATAAATCTTATTAGATTTTCGACGGATTGAACTGAAATTAAAGATTGGAGTTACTGTGATGAAGACGTTTTTACACACGCTAAACAAAAATAAAGCCGCAAAAACTATACCTAATTAATAATAATACTTCTTAACGGGAGCGAAGCCGCGGGCAACAGCTAGTAATATATATTTTTTTAATAAAAAGTATCCTATATTACTTGTAGTACCTCCAAAAATATGTTTACAAAGTTTCATGATGATCGGTTAAGTAGTTGTTGCGTGAAAACGTAACAAACAAACTCACATTCACATTTATAATATTAGTAAGGATTTCAAATTTAACTAGACTAATTTTCAATAACATATTCTTTAGTTGAGCTATTGACAAACGCTATGCCGGCTTTGTAAGTCTAAAGATTATTTGATTTAATATGAATTAATGAGTTTTTAAAATATGTTTAAGTTTAATGTAACATCGCTCATTGTAAAGTTAGTGAATGCTGTTTTCTCTGTGCATAGGGCCTACAATTGGATTGTTATAATTCTTCCTGTTTGTGGTCCCAATAAATAAAAGATGACAGTATTTTTGCTATCTCAAGTAAAATATGCGCTTAAAGCAATCCCATATAAAACTATAGGTAATATAAATAAAGTATATAAAACTCCTTTCGCAGTTATTTGTACAATGAAACTTTGTTCCAAGTTACAATAAACAAAATGTTGATGTTTGTCATTATAAACAGTGCTAGTCTTCGTTTGGAGGTCCCACTTGTTCTGCGGCTTTTGGGTTAGGCTTAACGCACATAGGCTTCAAAACAGAATTTTAAAATTTCTCAATCTCTCGAAAATTCTCACAAAATATTTATTAACTATATGTTGATATCAGTGCTCCCAATTACTCATCCCTGTTAATTTGGACAGAGCACATTCGTCCCCTCAAGCCGGCATAGTGGAGTCGACTGTTGCGCGCAGACATCTGTCTGTGGTAACAGTTCTATATGCTCATGGACCGCACTCTAGCTTAACACTAGACTGCCCGAAGAAGTCATTTTATGTATACTCGTATAATGACAGAATTTTGTGACTTTTTGTACGACATGTAAATGCGGTTATTGATAATAGTAGTTACCTCCCCCTCCTTCATTTCCGGTATATACATATGTGTTATACCTAGATATAGGTACATATATACTAAACTTCAGTCTTTCTAGTGTTAACATCAGGCGGAGTGTGGTCACATGCTGGGTTAAGATGATAAATATATATTTTAATTGTATATTAAAGGTTAGCTGGTAGATATTGCCAATGGTATTAAGCTCGTCTATGTACGATTTTTGTTCATTAAAGCGTTTTATTATTATGTTGTGTACGGACAAGAGGGCTACTCAGGCATATCCGAAGTTTCCTGGGGGGCTACTCAGGCGCACTTCGGACGAAAATACGGACGTTTCGTACTCAGGAATAATTACGTAATCATTCACGAAATTACGGATTTGACAGCGACGTCACGACGAATAGGCCATACAATGCTTATTTTATTGATATTTGACAGGACTTTTTACAGGCTTATGTGTCAAAATTGACATAAACTATGGAAGTGGCGGCCGTATCACGAAACTTCGGATACGCCTGAGTAGCCCCCCTGATACGGCCATCACTAACATTGCACCTCATTCATCGCATTGCTCTCTTAATGGTTAGCTGGTAGAGAATACCAAATGGCATTAAGCTCGCCATTGTGACATGTTTTTGTAGCGCAATAAAGAATTTTTATTGTATAATTTTATGTACAGTCGACTTTACAATTAGAGTTAGACTTTCATCGAAAATTTTCCTTGTAGGAGCGTTGTTTACTTTACTGTGCTCTATTTACACAACTGCCTGAATTAATGGAGTATTCTAGCCTAAGCTGATTATACAGCAGCTGCGGTTTAGATACAATGCTTAATACAAATTTCAATTTCGTCTACATTGTTCGGACTACTCACCATTACCAATCACTTCCGTAGCTATTACCACTATTTTGGTTTAAAATAAATAACACATTCAATTCATATCTTTCTTTAACTCTATATTTAATAACTATATCTGTGATGTAGCGATTAATGTTTTATCTCACATGCAGGTTAAGACTAGACCCGCGCCAAATGTACTTGTAAAATTCACCCCCCCAACTCCCGCTCTCCTTTCTTCACCTCCTCTTCCCGCGCCCCGCTACTAATTAGACACGTGGGCTTAAATGTATTTTGTAATCATTATACCTATTTTCTATATTCAAAAATATAGTCCACTTGATCTCCGACACTATATTTATTATTATTATTACTTATTTTCAGGTCTGAAATGGTTCTCCTTAGTTTTGTATTTGTTGGGAAAATTCTCAATAACCGTATCTTATAGTTCGGTGTATATTTACGTCTCGGAAGTGTTCCCGACTAGTGTTCGTCAATCGCTCCTTGCTGTTTGCTCTTGTATTGGGAGAGTTGGATCTGCGCTTGCGCCTCTCACGCCTTTATTAGTAAGTGTTATTTAAGATTATTTGTAAACACGGTTTAATATTGGGAAGATGGGTCGAATGACTGCTTTTTATATTTAAAATTCAAATGACCGCTCACATCTTTTCAATGTTGTGTAATTATATAGATTACTAGTTGTTGTTGAAGATGTAAAGTACAAGGAATAATAAAAATATAAAGTATTATGAAAGTTACATTTATCGACGGCAGCTACCTTATATGGCAATCTTAGGCAACTTTGGGTTACATTATTGTAGTTTTAATTTATATAGCCTATATTGATCAGTGATACTGTAGCATTCAAGTGGTGAAAGAATTTATGAAATCGGTCCAGTAGTTTTTAAGCCAATTCGTTACAAACATACAAAAATACAATTCTTTTTCCTCTTTATAATATTAGTAAGTATAAATATGACATGGTAAAAGTTGTATAATTTTTTTTTCAGGCGCTCTACTACGAATCATTGCCAGCAATATTTTTCGGGGCAATGGCCTTAATTGCAAGTCTCCTAGTCTTTGGTCTACCAGAGACAATAAACGTCCCTTTACCTGACACTATTGAAGAGGCTGAATCGCTATCGAAAATGAAACCACAGGAAAAGGAGCAACCTTAAAAAAAACCTTATTTCAAAGAATATTATCTAAGTTTTATTTGAGTGAGATTTCTTTGTATTTATATATATATCGCCTTTATAAATTTCATAGTTAGTTAACCCTTAAAAAGAGGTTTCAATGTACTTTCAAGTAAAATGCAGTGGAAAAGCTCTTATGCGTATTTTTACCTTAAAGTGATATTTCCTGCAATAGACGAAACTCCTTTGTATTTCATAAAAAAATAGGTAGATTCTTTATTCAAATTAATTTTATAATTCTTTAAAGCCTCTTATTCACAGAGGCAAGCTCAATCATGGTTAAAAGGCTTCATCTTAAAAAAGCTGTAATGGACGCTGGACCTAAACCGTATTATAACTTTATAAATTTTAATTAGAGATTATTGTTAAAAGTAAAATCATTCCAAATCATTAATTATTAAAGCAGGGCCTTTAATTAGTGTAAAGCTTGTTAGTCACAGAGGCGATTCATTAATATTAGGTAAGTTTTAATAGGAATTGCCAAAACTATATAGGTTCTTAGGCGCGTATTCAAAAATTATAATTCACGAAACAAAATAGACCAATCACACGCTTGAAAAATTGTTGACGTGATTTTTGACCAATTATAATAATCCATTGCAACTGTCTACTGTCACCTAGCTGTCATTACGTTGCGTTACACGCATTTATAAGAAATCTTTTCAATCGTTACTTATGCAAATTAATCTTTAAACTGGACATTTGATATATAAGTAAATGCAATATATTACTATTTTATTTTGATTACTGTCTAATGGTTGTCGTGTTTGAAGATTTATTATTTATTAGTAAATAATTTTTACTGCATAAAATGGAATAAAATGCATTTGAGCAATGATCAGTGGGCTTATCACGAATTTTAGTCTGGTTTTCGAACCGAGTTCGCTTCAAGCGATTTGTATGGAAATTAGAGCAGCGCCACCGCGTGCGGATTTGGAACTACAATATTTTAGATACTTCTTGTTAATTTTCGAACGTTTCATTTGACAGATTGCTGGTGCTCGTTAGTCGTTAGTAAAAATTCATGATCCCGATTGCTAACGGATCCGTTTTACTTGTGACAGCTCGATTCGAAAGCCAGACTAAATTCGTGATAAGCCCACAGGTGATCACGGATCAAACTACGGTCAAGCGTTATTTTTGAATACGAACTTTAGTCATCTTATGTTGTATTTGTCAATGAAATGTCGTTAATTTTATGACATATCTCTTAAACACTGCCTATCCCTATATATGTATGTAAAACAATGTATATATTATTTAATTAATTAATAACATAAAAATGTGCCAAAAGTTTTGTTCATATGTTCTTATACAAAAAAGAATTAATTTTTGTTTTGAAATTATTGTCACGATTTCTTACCAAATTGTTTTTGTATATATATATATATATATATATATATATATATATATATATATATATATATATATATATATATATATATATATATATATATATATATATATATATATAATAAAATTGTATTGCTTTTAATTTAATTGTCTTTAAGCCGAGAGTGTTCCTTGTTAATTTGAATGGAGCACATTCGTCCCCTCTAGCCGGCATCGTACTTCAGATATCTGTCTGGAGTGACAGTTCTTTTTGCTCATGGACCGCTCTTTCGCTTATAGCAGGTGAAGTGTATCCATATGCTAGACTACTATATAAAAAATTCAGAAAAGACTACATTTTTTATTAAAAAAATATACATTTATACGTGATTTATTAAAGAATTTTTATAAGTATTTTCTTGTGTTTATTTCACTACCAAATTTGTGAAGACCTACTAATATTATAAATGTGAATGTGAGTTTGTTTGTTACGTTTTCACGCAACAACTACTTAACCGATCATTATGAAACTTCGTAGACATATTTTTGGATGTATTAGAAGTAACATAGGATACTTTTTATTTTAGAAAAAAAAAATATTACTATAGTTTCCAATTGACTATAGTTTCAGTTGTTTGGAATCATATTGATTCATTTCTATTGAAATCATCTCTGATACTTATTTAATGACTTAAATGCGAGCGAAGCCGCGGGTAAAAGCTAGTCTAAAAATAACATACCAATTATATTCATGATAATAAATTTAAGATAAAATAAACAGCGATCACAAGTTAATTGTTTATATAACACGAAACATTCTATGTGTTTAGTTAATCAAAACAGAAACTATATTTTATATTGAGGCACCACTACTGTAACTCGAAACTCGATTTTAAAACTCACTGTTTCAATTTCATAGAACTACTAGTTACATTATTCATTTTAACATTTTCATTCTTCATATTAAAATATATTGTGAAATATCACTTTTTTTAAATACTATCCCTATTAAAACAAGCCACTAGCGAAGGAACTAGTGTTGTTGTCGTTTGTTTAAATAAATATATTATTAAAATCAAATTAAATATAATACAAAAATTGACAACATCATTCGTGACTTTCGTATAGCAATCCTGTCATCTAAAAACCACGCATGCATCTATAAACGAAGTAGTTGTCACATTTGACTCTATTTAAGCCGACTTTTTGAGAGTCTACAAGCTAGAGTTGACAAAAGAGGCTTTCAATACATTACACCAGCGGTCGGCAACCCGTGAATGTTTTGTAAATATATTCCGGTGGTTATTTTTCTAGCAATAAAGCCCAAACATAATGTAAGTATTACGTTAATAGCCTGCCAAAAGGTTGCCTACCGCTGCATTACACGACTAATTTGAGCTCCTTCCGTATTTAAAAACTCATTCGATTTATGGTGAGTTACGAGAGTAGATCCCCAAAATCTTATAACAGTCCCCTTCGCAACTCACACGATAAACAAATTAGCAATAAGCACAGTTCCGTCGACAAACTTGCAAACCAGTGTATTAGAAACTTAGCAGAAATCTGTACATCGCTTTGTGAGCTCCATAATTGGTAAAGTTTCAAAATTTACATTCTACATTTTGCTCTGTATTAATTAGTAAAAACGAACTTTTTTATTTAATACTAGCTGTTGCCCCCGACTTTAGCGTTAGCGTAGCAATGAAGATATAAAGTACTATGGAGTTTAAATTTTAACATGAAAAAGTAGTTATTGTGACATAACTGTAATAGTTAGACATATGGTATCGCAAACTTTTTTGTAGATATTGATGTCCTCTATAAAACTGTAGTACATCACTTTGCTCTATTGTCAATAATTTCCGCAGCGTACGGAATATAAAGTTCTTTTTCACACTTGGGTTACATTATTGAAGTTTTCATACAGATCCCTAACGTTTTTGAAAATATTCTATAGCCTATGTTCATCAGGGATAATGTACGATTCTAATGGTAAAAGAATTTTTCAAATCGGTCCAGTAGTTTCGGAGCCTATTCAATACATACAAACAAAGAAACGTTTTCTCTTCATATATTAGTATAGAAAAAGCATACAATTATAATTACTTATAATCTAAAACAAATATGTTTTTAATGAACATAGTTGAGTGTAAAAAAGTACTTTCACTTGGACTGCGAACATTCCTAACACGAAGCCGGCATAGAGGAGAGGAGTTATTGAGGTGAAGCCGTATTTAGAACCACGGGTTCTGGATGGGGCAGCAGTCTAACATAATATGTAACTAGCAAACTATACCCGCGGTCTTACCTCGGTTAATTTTTTCATACAAAAAGGTTACACTCACACCCTATAGTACCTAGCTGTATTGCTGACGTAATCACCCCCCCCCCCATGTCATCAAAAATAAGCAAAGCAAAGACTCCCCCGCCCCCCTCAAGCGCTTACGTAATACTTGAATGACCCCATACGACTGTCGAGTGTGAACTTTCTTACGGATATTAAGTATTGTAGTTAGTACCTAGATAATTAAGATTTTAGGTTTGATTTGGTACCTTACAGGTCAGAGCCAGGGTAGCTACGCCCATGTTAAGAACAATGAAAGCAGCATACAAAGCTAACCAATTTTAAATACGCAGCAAATTAGACGTACAACCACAAAACGCCTGAATAAATATAAAAGCAATACAAATCATAAGATTAGATATTTTAATTTTTATTGCTCATTATTTTATTAAGGCGTTATGTTAATATGTCCTATGTTGTGTTAATGTTATGTTAATACTATTATATATAATAAAAATGTAACAATTTTTAATTGATTTATTCCCTAACTTAGACTAATAGAAAGCGTCTTTAATAAGTTTTGACTATAAATGTTATCCTATTTTAAAGCTATTATTAACCGAATTATCTACGTAATTAAGTATATAGCAATATCATCAATAAAATACTATAACTACGTAATTAAACTGCCTTTTTGCGGCTTATGTATGTAAAGCCTTCGAAACGCTTAACAGTCATCGCGTACATTAGCGTACAAAATTCGTAGCCAATGGCTTTAAGCTCGTCTACGTACATACATTTTGGTACATAAAGGTTTAATATTATTTTTAATAATTAAATAAACTATTTTTAATAAACAATTTGTTTTTTCATATTGTCTTGATTTTTAAATAATTTTATGTATTATATAAAAATGTAAAATCAAATTACAATTACAATAAGCTATTAAACGCAATAAATGATAAAGGAAAGTCGTCGAAGCGAAGCCGAAGCGACCGCACGTATCCTGATGATGCCACGTGAAGTGGCGAAACGCGTCGAGACAAATTATTGAATGTTGTAGCGAGAATTATAAGCAAAATAATTTTAAATAATCTCCTTTAATATGGATTTCCGCAAAGTAACGCCTGAGAGAACCAATTATATGCAATAAATGTTGTTATTTATATGATTATATCAAATTTTATCATATTGTTGTAAATCCGGTTGCAAAAACAAAAACAAAAATTAGTATTTATTAATGAATTTATCGTTACAACTGATTACGTTTAGTACATATATTTGCAGATATATAAAATTTAAAAAAAAGTAGGATTTAAATATAAGTATACCGGGAAAGTTTGAAGTTGATGTGGTATCGAAATAACATGTATTGAAAGATCAAAAAATATAGGTAATTAAATATATGTAGTTGTTTCGTTTTTTTTTTTGCGAAGTACCATCAAGCCAGTCTACCATTTAAAAAAGACAACATTAAAACGCAAAATTCTTGAAAAGTAAAAAAAATGCTATAGGCACCATAACCTAAAGTCCCGTTTGCTGATTGGTCAAAATTATATGGTTCGATCATCACTTAAGAACAACCAATAGAAAGGCTCGGTTTTTTTTATTATAAATTTGCCTGTATCCCAAACCATGCATAATAATTATTACATTATTTTTTAGCTTTCTTGTCGCTAAATTAATATTATCAATAAATTCACAGCTAAAATACCAAAAGCGTCACAATTGTTTTTGTCCAACGTTTCTAAGGGAACCAAAATGCACCCAAAAACGTACCGAGTTTTTCTAACAATAAACCAAATCGATACAATGCTTAAAATCTAAATGCATCGCAGCGAAACTAATGCCATGCCTTGAAGTCGATTACAACGCGACTATTTATACAATACTAAATTAAACGCTGTACATTGCTGGTTTTATTCTTACATTATAAGAACTACATATGATTGTGTTATAGTAACACATATGTGAATGCATTTAATAATTATATACAATACATAAATAAATATCTATAAAAAAAACATATAATGGGTTTGAGTGCCTTGTGATGGTGTTGTCAATATTCTACGTACAATATGTTTATTTATAGTTATTATTATTATTTTTATATCAATTAAGTGAATTTTTTGTAATTCTTTTTGAGCAAATAAATGTCTTAAACCTATCTAACTGGCTTTGTGTTGATTCAAAAATTACTATAGTGAAATAATATGTAACAAAATATGCTATACAAAGGGAGCAATGTATATCGTGTAAAAGGTATTAAACGTATTTATTTTTTGCTAGCGTGGCGTGATATATATGACGTGACAGTAGCGTCCGAAGAACGGTTATAGTGAACAGTGAACACACGCGCGTGCCGGTATCGCCGGCCGGTCGTACGATGCGTTACAATTAGTTCTAATTATATTAATTTACGAAACTGTATATAAACGGCTCTGATAAGTTTTGTGACAGTTAATATTTTGCTTGTTCAGTTGTCTTGTAATAATAGTTCACGTTAGTAGGTCACGGATGTTCGCTGACAATTTTTCATCGCTTGCATCGTGTAAGTAATCTCGAATGATTCTTTTATCGTAACTACATATCTACATGTGTTCTCTTTAATATCAAATTATATTTAATAAGTCGTTATAAAGTTTAAAGCGAAAACGAAAAGTTTTTGTATCTCAAAATATGTTATTTTTTATATCGAAATCGCGTTCCTTTTTACCGCTTTGCTAGTTTCTTTTTAAAATAAATTCTAGCGAGTTTTGTTAGTAAATTTATTGTCTATAATATTGTGATGATTTTTAAGTAAAAAGTTTAATAAAATTATCGCGTTTCTTTTGATTATTTCGTTTATTATATCGTTTAATTAAATCGTGTTTTTAATGCAACTCAACTAAATGGTTAAACTATTGTATAGTGCAACTAATCTTTGCACATAGCTAATTAGGTATACTCAAGTATTTTTATCGTGGTGAAATATTTGAATTAAAAAAAAATATATCAAAATTATGCATAGAAATAAATTCAAGCAATGTAGCTATTAATTTTTAAATTTCACGCAATTGTTTGTTTTGAAAATGTACAATTTTAAGATATCTTTTTGATTTTTTTTTTCAGATTTCGAGTACGTGTTATTTACTAATAAAAAACGGATAATTACCAAATTTAATTTTTATTTTACGTAAGTATTTAATAAATTAAATATATTTATAGATATATAGAAAAAACATTCTTTCTTTATTTTTTTTAACATTATAACAGTTTACTTGTGTTGAAGTTAAAATTTTGGCTTCATAATAAGCAAAAAACAAAAGAACAAGGTCGAAACGCAATTTAGTAAAATTAATTTCAATAAATCAGTAAAATCTTTACTATACCTTCTAACGGAGTTTTAATTTGAGTATAAATCATTTTTTACAAACAATTAGTAAAATTATCATTTGTCTCTTTCTAATGAATTTCAAATAAGATACGTTAGAATGAAACAAAATATGTTTTAGTTGTTTCGTCTAAAATATTCTAAAAGGAAGACTAGATTCGATCCTTAACCAAACCAATTTTTTTATACATTTATGAGTTAGAGTATCTTTCATTTGTTTTATCATGAATGGGAAAATTATATAATAGAACAAAACAAAACAATAGTTTAAAATTTCACCAATAGATGGCGCTTTACTTGTTATAACGTAAATGGGTGACGTTTGAATTTCAATGCAACGAATTGTTATAGATGATTACGAACTTCATATGAAGGTATGAGCGTATATGAAATATAAACTCGAGTATAAATCAGGTCGTGTCTATTTTTATCGTACGCTATAATAACGATCCCGTACTATTTTTGTCTAATGCATAAGTTACTTGGTTTTCTCGTGACTATTGACTCTTTTTTCAATACTATACTTACTTGTTTAAATCGTGTTGTTTCTTACATACTTATCGTGTCTCAAATACATTAGAAAGAGACAAATAATAAGTAATTCGTTCCGTAATTTATATGCTTATTAAGGCTTCTATGATATTTCTATTGAAGGCAATGAGATATTTATGTATATATTGTGTTGGAGTATGTATTTTGTAAATGTAAAAGAAGATAAAAAAGATATTTCTATAGGAAATTCTAAAAGAAAATATAGCTCAAATAATTCTAAATCAAAAAAGAAAAGATCAAATTTCGAACGGTTTGTCATCTAACGTGTAATATGATTTTTGAATGATTAATTATAAACAATACCGTCTTTACCATAAGGGGATTCGGGGCCAGTGCCCAGGGCCCCGAAGGACCGACAATTTCTCTCACATTTAATATCAAAATATTATGATCGAGCGCATTGCACTTTTCTCGTTACACGAACGTCGATCATTTTCAGATTTATTCAAATCAATACATCTAAATATATATAACTCAAAGGTGACTGACTGACATAGTGATCTATCAACGCACAGCCCAAACCACTGGACGGATCGGGCTGAAATTTGGCATGCAGGTAGATGTTACGACGTAGGCATCCGCTAAGAAAGGATTTTGATCAATTCTACCCCCAAGGGGATAAAATAGGGGATGAACGTTTGTATAAATCTTATTAGATTTTCGACTGATTGAACTGAAATTAAAGATTGGAGTTACTATGATGAAGACGTTTTTACACACGCTAAACAAAAATAAAGCCGCAAAAACTATGCCTAATTAATAATAATACTTCTTAACGGGAGCGAAGCCGCGGGCAACAGCTAGTTTGCCATAAAGCAGATTATATTGAAAAAAATTGTATAACTCGCTTTCTTTTCATTCCAAAAGAGCCCCGAATTCTTGTGTGCTCAAGGGCCCCAGCATAGTCTAAGATGGCCCTGATTATAAAGTTATTGTTGTTAGTTAAATGCTTTCTTTTACGTGTTAATGAGTGAATAGTAGTGATGATTGTTCGGAGGTCATTGCTCTTTGTTTTAGAGCAGAAAGTTTGTTGCTATGGGACCGGAACCATAGACAATGCGTCTATAGTTATTCTTATTAGTTTTAATCCGATGTTTTTCGGTTAGTAAGCCGCCGTTAAATTAGTTACATTATATTCCCGAATTAATTATCTAAGATAGTATTATAATAATTGTCTAGATATAATATAATTTTAGATATATAATAATGTTTTTAGAGAAACTTGTGTATAATAATAGTGTAGATTAAAATTGATTAAAAATATAACTATCACAATGCATTGTGGCAATCAAAAGATCAGTGGGCTTATCACGAATTTAGTCTGGATTTCGAATCGAGCTGTCACAAGTAAAACGGATCCGTTAGCAATCGGTATCATGAATTTTTACTAACGACTAACGAGCACCAGCAATCTGTCAAATGAAACGTTCGAAAATTAACAAGAAGTATCTAAAATATTGTCGTTCCAAATCCGCACGCGGTGGCGCTGCTCAAATTTCCATACAAATCGCTTGAAGTGAACTCGGTTCGAAAGCCAGACTAAATTCGTGATAAGACCACAGAAGAAAACAAGAAAGATGACACTGACAGACTAAACGTCAAAACCTCAAATCTTCTTAAATAAGTATTTTCGGCTTGTTGAATCGACCGCCACATGTTATTATTAAATAATATGATTTAAAAAATTTTAAACTTATATTTTACTTTGTGTGCCGCCCAATTTTGAAATCGTTAACAGTGTGTTGCAATAAAAAAAAGGTTGAGAAACACTGTTCTAGGAGAAGCCGTCTAATAATACGCATCTGTATGTCTTTTTTTTTTCAAATATGGAAGTATTAGCGTTACTAACCTCAACTATTTGTTGATTATATGGAATAAAATATGTACATTGCTTTTTTACATCCGATATTAATTTACTGTTTTCAACGGTGACTTCTTTTTTCTACGAACGTGGTCAGATTTCGTAACAAAAAAAAACCTGAAGAAGTGGCGTGATGTTACATGAATCATCTTATTACAAAATTGTTAATTAAATTGTTTGAACAAATTTGAACTTTGGACCGTTTGGCTAAAGGCTATAATTACTTAGAACAATGCAGCCTGAAGTTAGTACTTTGGTCTTGAATTTGATATATGGAAATAAACCTAATTACTATGACAATAGAAACCAAAGTTCAATAATAGAACAAAGAGCATATAGTACCTTCTTTCTGTGCAAACAAAACCAGACGTAAGAGCAATATTTTTGCAATAATAAACATTATTTTGAATGATATAGTTGCTATTTTTGTGTGAAAAATATGTGTAGAGTAAGGCTTTTTTGACTGAAAAAAAAAACTATGAAAAAAGACGTCATAATATACAATTCACGAGAACCTTACCAGATATTCAATCTTTCTATGCCTATACTAGACATATAGCTATCGCCATGGTAGATTGAGGGGTAGTTTTCAGAATTTAAAATTTTATGTTCGTAAGTGTACTCGGTAAAGATTGGGAACCTGTGTTCTATATATTGTTGAAATGAAATGAAATAAAAATCGTTTATTAGCGTTGACACTGAAGGCGTACGCTTGCTCATCATTAGACTCTACAATGGCTTCGGAAAGGCGTATGACGAGAAGAATACCACAAGAAACTCGTCAGTTACAACCTGTGGGCTTATCACGAATTTAGTCTGGCTTTCGAATCGAGCTGTCACAAGTAAAACGGATCCGCTATAACGACTAACGAGCACCAGCAATCTATCAAATGAAAGATCGAGACGTTCGAAAATTAACAAGAAGTATCTAAAATATTGTAGTTCCAAATCCGCACGCGGTGGCGCTGCTCAAATTTCCATACAAATCGCTTGAAGCGAATTCGGTTCGAAAGCCAGACTAAAATTCGTGATAAGCCCACTGTACATGAAATTGTTATTGTGTATTATACAGAATTACCTTCTCCTTGCATTGTGTATTGGAATTAACTGTTAGGCCATGTAGGTATATGATGATTTAAATAAATAAATAAACATAAATTGACACCCAATAAGGATTATAACGGGAATAATCTGCCTGGTTGTTTATATCTAGTCAAAAAACAAGTCACTTAGTTTTTCGTAAATCGTATTATATATTAATTATTTTTATAATTGTAGATTATAAGCTGTAAAAGAGATATACAATCTTTATGTTGGAAATTAAATCGTAATTTTGAATTGTACAACTATTAAAAACATCTCCGTTGTTAGCTATGTCTCTTTGGTACATATATATCTAAAATATTAAGAAGATATATTTACCTCTAATTGTACGTATGTATGTATATGGGAATAGAATATGCGGAACAATATTGTCTTGGAACTAATCACACTTAATAAATATTCATTTATAACTAAAAAACCATTTGTAACCAAAGGCACTCGGGCAAAAAATAAACTGGGGTCCCAACTAAACTATGTATATACTAAACTAAGAATACAGAGGAGTTCCCCGCAAGTTTCAAACAAGATGTTCGAGGCTTGTTGGGAATTTAACTGTATTTTTTAAATAAGTTGCCGTTATTAAAGTCGCGTGCCTGGAATATTGTTTATTTATGTTCCGAATGTGGGAAAAATATGGGAGATGTGATCGGTGGTCCTGTACAGTGAGGGGAACTGAAATAAATGCAATATAATACAAAAAATAATACATAAATAATTCTAGTTTACAAATAAAACATTATTTCAAACACAAAGGAAATACATTGTATTGTAATTTTTTTTTTAAATTCATTCAACATAATTTTATTAAGTTTTAATTTTATTGCGTATTTTTAGAACGTCTCACAAAAATCTCGACCAATTTATTATACGTAAAATTTTTAGGTTTTTTTTAATACTTATTATATTTGATACCAAGGCCAAAGAGAAGCTCTCAAAAGAAAAAAACAAATGTCAAAAACGATTCTTAATAATTCATAGAAATTGTAAAGTTTAAATAAAGTACACTTAAATAAATATACCTAAATTTCATTTTAGTGACTAGAAGTGAGAAAGACATTATAAATTAAAAACAGTTTATATAATATATATTATAATAATTATTAAACACGATAACAATGTTTTATCCCTTTATCATCTTGAGCATGCCGTCCTATCCTATAATTAAAATTTCATTTAGTTTGTATAATAGTAGTCCTTTTTATAATATGTAGTCATAATGTAATTTTGTAGGTAGGTTTTATAAATAAATAAATACAATATATATAAAAATAAGTGGCAATTTTCGTTGTAATTTTATAACTCAAGAACGGGCTCACCTATCCAAACCAAATGTTTAGGCTTTGTTCGGACTATTTAGTAGATGGTTTATGTGAAGTTTGCTCAAAATCGGTAGAGCGGTTCTTCATTTATCACATTTTTTGTAACAAATTAATTCAATAAATGGCGGATTGTGCTGTCAAATTGAAACTATTTTCAGTGTTGACAGTAATTGAAACTTTTTATGTCATTCATGCTGTTTGATGCATGAATTTGATGTTCCAATTATTATTTTTTAATACTTCACTTTAGACGTAGCGAAGCACGTACCGGACCGCTAGTAATATATAGATGCAATTACCGATAGTATATGCAAATAATATAATCTCGATCATAACTTTCATGATATAATAATAGTAATGAAGTGTTTTAAATAGCTATACAAATAAACAAGATTGTCTTTGTTATTTAAGCGAAACACTATAGATTTCATTTTATTAATTTTCAATACAAATTTAAAAATACAAAAAAAATAATACGATAAATAACATAAAAATCAAAAAAAACTTTATTTCACATAGGTCTTTAGGTACTCGCGCATAGTCAAAAACTACTGTAATTTCTGAAGATCATATGACTGTACAATACAATGTCAGTATTTAGTAGTCGGGTACACTTTTGCTCTGTAAATTAAGGATCTTTAAAAGAAGCATTGTTTTATATTTTTAGATTTTTGACATTTAAAAAATATGTATTTTCTAATCCTTTTGAGCTTTGACTTTTGTAAGATGTTGCCAACCTAAAAATATATGTTATTATTCACTACTCAAAAGACTTCCATTAAGTCTTGTGTTAGTTCAATTGTTTTAAATCATAAAAAAAGAAATAAGAACAACTTATTCAGCTAAAAGAATCGCTACTAAACCGGGTCAAGGTTAAAATTCATCATCAATCATAATTAAGGGGTTGATGGCAGTTTATTTAATGCCGAAACATCGAACGATCTGATCTCTAATTGGTCGGTATTGTGTGCTGACATCGTACGATGCATTTTGATTGGCTCAATTGCCAGTGTACATACAATTATTTGAACTGCGCATGGCATCATCACTTAACGAGGTTCATTATTAAATGGAATGCTTATATGACAATATAAAGGAATTATTTTTTAAAAAAGCTTGGACATAATCTATGTCATTTTATGTTTACCCTTAGGTATACAATAGGATGACAATGCCCCTATACAGCAGCTATTCTTCTGCATCATAGTAGATTTATTATATATTATTATGACATTAGTATGTAAGTGGACAATGCCAGTATACAGCAGCTAAATCAAATTGATAATTATTAAATTAATAAATTTATTTCATTTATATTTGTATATGTATTGACGAGTAAAAGCGCTCTATTGGAGCCCATTTACTAAAAGTAAATAAATAAAAAAATAAATAAAAAAAATTCGTATCAAAGGAGGTTATTTCTACCTGGACGAGTTATATATTCGTCCCAATTAGTATCACACGGTAATTGTCTGCTATATATATTATCTTTACTCCAGTTTAAAATCAAGCGGAGTGTTGTCACGCGTTGCATTATCACAAATTAATATCGAATATATAATAATAATAACTTTTTTACTTTCAGAATTATTTTAAAAATTATAATAAAACTAGCTTTTACCCGCGGCTTCGCTCGCATTTAAGTCATTAAATAAGTATCAGAGATCATTTCAACAGATCAATTCAAACAGCTGAAACTATAGTCAGCTGGAAACTATAGTAAAAAAATATATATTTTTTAAATAAAAACGTATGTTACAGTAATACCCCACTTTACGCGACCCCGTTATGCACAGTTTCACTATAACGCGAAATTCCAATTTATCATTAAATTACGCGAAATGAATGTATCCCTCGCGTAAAGCGGGGCATAACTGTACTTCTATGTTCTACCTATGTTACTTCTAGTACCTCCAAAAATATGTGTACAAAGTTTCATGATGATCAGTTAAGTAGTTGTTGCGTGAAAACGTAACAAACAAACTCACATTCATATTTATAATATTAGTAGGGATTGTAGGTAGTTATATATCTTTTAAAACGTATTAATTAACCGAATTTCTAGTTTTAACCGTACCTAGATAAAAACAATAAGATCTATAATGATTCAACAGCGCCCTCTGTCTTTTGATTTTTGAATTTCAAAGTCAAGTTATTCAAGAATTAGTTTTTCATTTTTAATATAAATGTTATCGCATTTAAAGAGTTCAAATGGAGCTAACTCATCAATCTCAGAAAAAATTTAACCTATATAGATATTGTCTTAACTTAATACGATAATTTTGGCGCCAAAAATATGATAATACCAATGTTTAACCACGTGTTAAGAATACATTTTTTATCTTATATATACTGATTTACGTCATATTAGTGATAATGTTGGGTTATGGTACCTTTATCGGTTAGCTGTCTAAAAGTGTATGAGCTAAAATAAATAAATACATAAATACTAGCAGACTCCATTTTGTATATATCACGAATTTTACTCTGGCTTTCGAACCGAGTTCGCTTCAAGCGATTTGTATGGAAATTTGAGCAGCGCCACCGCGTGCGGATTTGGAACTACAATATTTTAGATACTTTTTGTTAATGTTCGAACGCCTCGATCTTTCGTTCATTTGATAGATTGCTGGTGCTCGTTAGTCGTTAGTAAAAATTCATGATCCCGATTGCTAACGGATCCGTTTTACTTGTGACAGCTCGATTCGAAAGCCAGACTAAATTCGTGATAAGCTCCCAAACAACACAAACCTAGTCGAATAGAATCCTAAAAAGGCAGTAAATCCTTAAATTTTAAATAATAAAGACATAATTTAAATAAATAAAACTAAATTTAAAATCATATTTATAAACTTTAAAAACTATGTATTTTTACGCCCTCTATTTTAATAAAAAGGAACTATGATTGAATTTAGCATTACACGTCTGGAACTAATGTATTCTACTTATCACAGACATGAATAATAAAGTAGCTTTATTATTAGAAACGTCATAAACTCACGCGCATTCCTCAGAAATAGCGGCGCAATATTTTAGCATATGATCAACGACCCCATACACTAACTTGACGTCTATCTATCCCTGTCTTACTTAGCAAAATTTGTATATGTATAAAAGAGATAGTATGCTGATTCTATATGCATACATTCATACAAGATTACTAAAGCGTTTTGAAAGAGGCACTATTCGATAATTACAGTCAGTGTTGTCTTTGCGAGACTGAAGAGTTGATTGACCTATGTGTCATTTTTTGATTCTTCCTGAAATTACATGGTTTCAAAGATTACAATAAAAAAAAACTTTTTTTTTTATTTTTTATTTTTATTTTATAATAGGGGATTTTAACTGCCTAGACGTATCAGCTTCATAGAGCCTTACCTAAATCTACTAATTTTAAAATTAAAGGAGAGAGCCGCCGATGAACCTGCAGAAATCCCAACAAGCATCGGATGAAAAAATTCTTTAGAATAATATATTATTAAAATATAATACAATGGCTTAATTATTGTGAAATAATTATAATTAACTGTAACAATGAGTCTTTTATTACCAAATAGGTCAATGTAACTCAGTGAGCTAGTTCACTTGAATCGAACGGGTCATAAGTTAAAAATGCAGAATTAATTGTGTGCTTTCAAATTTATTTTTAAACACGGCATGTCCTTTTAAACTTGAGCGCATATTTAAACAACACAGTGCAGTATAATGTTATCTGTATCTCGGGGGCTACTCAGGCGCACTTCGGACGTTTCCTACTCAGGAACACTTACGTAATCATTCACGAAATTACGGATTTGACAGCGACGTTACGACGGTTGCTTATTTTACGGATATTTGATAGGAATTTTTACAGGCTTATATGTCAAAATTCATGTAAGCTACAGAGGTGACGGCCGTATCACGAAACTTCGGATATGCCTGAGTAGTCCCCCTGGCCTCTTTAGTACCTCAATTGTAAAGATATGTAATGTAATAAAAGGTTTTTATTTCTTTACAAACTTGCGATTTTGACCGAGTTCTTCGTTTGTGACCTCATATCTAATTACACACTTTACTTTTAACTGTCGATCTAATTCCAATGGAATAAAGTTGAAAATAAAAACTGTAGTGTAGCCTGTAATGTTTTTCCTATAGAAGAAGTTTCACGAGTCGTTTGCCACAAAAAGCGTCTTTTTCAGCTGCTGAAAAGAGTTTCCTGTGAAAATGGACGAGGGAACGAAGAAGGAGATAAATTTGGACTCGGTTCTTGATGCAATAGGTCCGTTCAGGACTTACAACATACTAAACTACGCTTTGATACTTTTTCCAATAATGTTGAGCGCTTTCTTTGAATGCGGATTCATTTTTGAAGCTCAAGAGCAGGCATATCGGTGAGTGGGTTTGTGTTCTCTAGAACAGCGGTTCTCAAACTTTTTTGGCGAAGGAAAAAGCCTTAATATAATTATAAAAAACTGATTTATATGTATTTATGAATAATCATATTGTATTGTAATATTACGTAATATTTAGTTGGAATATTTAGATGTAACCTTATAATCTCCCTTTGGTAGGTATTTTTTGCAGTATTTTAGCCCTAGGGTTCCGCGGAACATACTCTTTTTTATATGAAGCGTGTTTAGTTCACTTGCATAAGTATAGAAAATTGTTTTTACGTTTTCAGTTGTCATGTAAACGGGTGCGAAGGTTTTAACGACACGTCGTGGGTTCGACACGCGATACCTTACAACGTGGAGAAGGGGCGTCCGGATTCCTGTCTCAAGTATACCACTATTAACACTACGGGCGATTTTCAATGTAGACCAGAAGACTTTGATGTGAATAGCACGATTCAATGTGATTCTTACGTTTACGAAGACGGAAATTCTCTTGTTAAAGAGGTAAGAATAAAGTTTTGATAATGCCGCGGATATATGTGTACAGGTACCTACCTACTGACTACCGTTATTAAAATTGGAACTAGTACGGAGTTTATTGCATTTTTTGTTTTTGTTTATAATAGTCATCTCTACTAATATTATAAACTAGCTTTTGCCAGCGGCTTCGCTCGCGTTAAGAAGTATTATTATTAATTAGGTTTAGTTTGTGTGGCTTTACTTTTGTTTAACGTGTGTTAAGTAGTTATCACCATTCCTGTCGTGGGTCATAATTGAAAACTTGCTCCAGTTATTAACCACATATCTGTCAATTTTTAATTTCAGTTCAATCAGTCGAAAATCTAATAAGATTTATACAAACTTTCATCCCCTATTTTATCCCCTTGGGGGTAGAATTGATGAAAATCCTTTCTTAGCGAGTGCCTACGTCATAACATCTACCTGCATGCCAAATTTCAGCCCGATCCGTCCAGTGGTTTGGGCTGTGCGTTGATAGATCACTAAGTCAGTCAGTCAGTCAGTCACCTTTGAGTTTTATATATATAGATGTGAGTTTGTTTGTTAACAACTACTTAACCCAGCGCTGTCCAACTTATCATAGCCCGCGGGCCATATTTTCTTCACCAAACATTTCGGGGGCCAAGAAGGTTGATAAATGAAAAGTTAAGTTAAGTTAATAATATCAGATGTTAAACGGATTGCTGCTGTATTCAGCCAGGTTAAGTGAAGTTACGCAAACTAAATAGTACCTACTTTAAATTCAAATTAGATTTAAATTTTCACATAGTAAAATAATTTTAATATTAATAATAATAATTTAGTACCATAAATTTATTCATAGTAAAATGTACTCGCGGGCCATAGAAATAATTTGGCGGGCCGTATACGGCCCGCGGGCCGCCAGTTGGACAGCCCTGACGTAACCGATCATCATAAAACTTTGTACACATATTTTTAGAGGAAATAGAAGTAACATAGCATGCTTTTTATTAAAAAAATAAATAATTTTTTACTGTAGTTTCAGCTGTTTGGAATCATATTGATTCATTTCTATTGAAATGATCTCTGATACTTATTTCATGTCTTAAATGCAAGCGAAGCCGCGGGTAAAAGCTAGTAGTTTATAATAGTGATGGATAGAGAATAAGTTAAATCTGTCCTTTGTTGTTCTGTGTCTAGATTATTATTTTCATTGAGATTACTAAAGCAGCGATATTTCCAATTTATTGTACATAGGAAAAATTCTGAAAATTCACATCAAAAAGTAAATTGGTCCGGAATAATAAATTCCAATAATTGTTTCATTGTTAAATAACAAACCAATCCATTGTCGACTTTCAACATTAACAAATTCATTTGAATTACAAATTAACCTCACAAAATTTCGGTTGCTTTAATTTTAGACAAATAATAAAATGAATTTAGACTTTTTGCGGCTTATCTATTCATTTTCAAATAATATTCCCGTATATAGAATCCCTACTAATATTATAAATTTCGAGTTTGTTTGTTACGTTTTCACGCGACAACTACTTGACCGATCATCATAAAACTTTGTACAGATATTTTTGGAGGTACTAGAAGTAACATAGGATACTTTTTTTTTTAAATATATTTTTTTTTACTATAGTTTCCAATTGGCTATGGATATCAACTGGGTGTTTGTTTACATAAGGGGGCCATAAGAATTTTAGAAAGACTAAGGTGGGGCATAGCACAAAAAAAGTTGGAAAACACTGAGTTAAACCGAAGTTACTAAATATATTTTCAATTATGACGATATATATGTAGATATGTTCTCTGGTACCTCATGGTAGATTTACAAACCAATTTATTTGTTCAAAATAATATAATAATATTTTCATTTCATCTCATGAATCATCTCCAAGACTTGTTATCAGAGAATGATCGCTCCCCCTCTTAACATGTGACTTAATTTAAGGATGGCCTCTTATATACCTACAAAAATTGTATCCATTTGAAATTCTATGTCTCTAACAAGACTTTTTATTTTTAGTTCAACCTTGGCTGTCAAGAATGGAAGCGAGCCTTAGTGGGTACAATTCATAATTGTGGGATGTTCATTGCAATGTTATTTACTGGTGCTATATCGGACAGATACGGCAGAAAGTATGCCGTGGGCGTCGGAGCTACTGCTAGCTTCATCTTTGGCTTTTCGAGGGCGTTTTCTGATGGCTATATGACTTACTTGATATTGCATTTTGTTGAGGCCGCTATTGGTGGGGGGCTGTATCCTTCTTCCTATGTTATGGGTTAGTATTCGCTGTTGAATCTATTATTTAAGTTCTCTTCCAGTGGGGTTATCACGAATTTTAGTCTGGCTTTCGAACCGAGTTCGCTTCAAACGATCTGTATGGAAATTTGAGCAGCGCCACAGCGTGCGGATTTGGAACTACAAATTTTACGTTTAGTTACTTTTTGTTAATTTTCGAACGTCTCGATCTTTCGTTCATTTGATAGATTGCTGGTGCTCGTTAGTCGTTAGTAAAAATTCATGATCCCGATTGCTAACGGATTCGTTTTACTTGTGACAGCTCGATTCGAAAGCCAGACTAAATTCGTGATAAGCCCACAGATCTTATATACAGTGGAACCTCGGAATTCCCCTATTCAAGTCACTACTTGAATAGGGGAATCCCCGAATCGTGCGATAGAACATCCGTGCTATTGCTAGATCAGTCTGTGTTTGGAAAATATTGTTTCGCTTAACGAGTAAGACTGGAACGAATTATGCTCGTTATGCGAGGTTCGACTGTATAATAAGCAAATATGTTTATTGCGAATAACATTTAGTGCTATTTATTTCACAAATTTTAATACTTTTTATAAACAATTTAGAAAGTACTGTTTATTGCTATAATGACGTATTGTTGTCGTTATTTAGAGTGGGTGTAATGTTATATAGAGTGTGAATCTGGCTAGTTTCTTGTGGTGTTCTTCTCGTCATACGTCTTTCCGAAGTCATGGTAGAGTTTAACGATGAGCAAGTGCACGGCTTTAGTGCCTATACCGATAATAATAAACGATTTTCATTTTCTTTTTGTTACAGTGATCGAGCTAGTTGGTTTGAAACAACGCGTGTTCGTATCGGCAATGTGCAACATGACTTTTGTAATCGGGGTTGTTATAATAGCCCTCCTGGCTTGGGTGGTCGAGAATTGGAGAACTTACATAATGATTTTGTATGCACCTGCTTTGGTAGTAGCTGTTTACATTTGGTTCATGAACGAAAGCGCCCGTTGGTTGTTGAGCAAAGGCAGAAGAGATGACGCTATAAGGAACCTGACACGCGCCGCCAAATTTAACAGAGTCGATCCAAGGACATTGGAACTCGAGCATTTGGGTGATACGCTTCTAAAAAGTGACAAAGAAAAACCAACTAAAGATATATCTCAATTATCTAAAGCTCTAAAATCCGGTATAATTTGGCAAAGACTAGTAATTTGCTCTTTTCTATGGATGACTTGTTCTTTGTGTTACTATGGAATGTCTATAAACTCGGTTTCTTTGAGCAGTAATAGATATGTGAGTTTTATGTTGGTAGTACTGGTCGAGATTCCGGCTTATATAGTTGTGGTGTTGGTACTAGACAAGTACGGTCGAAAAAAGACTTTGTTGACCACTTTCGTCACATGTGGCGTCATGAGTTTGCTGTTCGCTTTTTTGCCACGAGGTAAGTCTATTTTCTTCTATAGTACTATCAGTTTTACGTTTCTGGTTAGCTTGGATCTGATCAAATTTTAATTCTTGTGAATTATGTATTATTGAGAATTATGTGACTTACTTTTTTTCTGAATGAGAATTAGGTTTTTTTTTTGTTAATTATTTCATGTACAGGCTACGATTGGCGAGTTTCTTGTGGTCTTCTTCTCGTCATACGCCTTTCCGAAGCCATTGTAGAGTCTAACGATGAGCAAGCGCACGCTTTTAGTGCCTATACTAACAAACGATTTTCATTTCATTTCTTAGTAAAAACAATTCTACTACAGGTGTTTTATCATTTTTTTTTTTAGTATCTAATAATAAATATTTTTTTTTATTTTTTATTTATAATTTATTTGAACAAACAGTTAACAAACCCACGCATAACAATAACAAATACATGAAAGAAAAATTAAGTTAAATTTGCTAACCTAATAGTTGTGTTTAACATATATCTGTAGTTAGAATACTATTAAGTAACTGTAATACGGATTCTTGTCTGTTGTTGAAAAAGCAAAGTGTAAAATGGACTTGAGCGCTTTAGGCTTCAAGTAGAATAAATCAATATCAGTGACATTTTCATTTTCATGTAAATTGATATACAATGCAACTTTGATATAACGATACTGAAGGGAAACAGAAAATAATTCGTTATATCAAGTAATTTGTTACAATGAGGTTCGTTATACAGAGGTTAGGTTGGTCTACGATTCGTTTTAACAAGGTTATAAAAAATATTAATCTCAGCTTTACGTAGACACTGATCTACTTTTCCTGTTATAGCGAACGATTTCGTTAAATAGAGGTAAATAATACTTTGTTTTTATATTTTGCAAAGATTAAAAATTCATTATAAAAAGGTTTTTAACAAATGTATTCGTAATGTAAAGGTATATTTTGCATTAGCTCTTACGGACAGTTCTAGGGGATTTCGAAAAATTCGTTAAATCGAGGAAATCGTTGCATTAAGGTTACTCTGTATATATTAAAATCAACGGTTCTCAAACTTTTTTGGCGAAGGAAAAAAAGCCTTAATATAATTATAAAAAACTGATTTATATGTACTTATGAATAATCATATTGCAATGTAATATTACGTAATATTTAGATGTAACCTTATAATCTCCCTTTGGTAGGTATTTGTTGCAGTATATTAGCCATAGGGTTCCGCGGAACACACTTTGAGAATGGCTGATTAAAATACCAATTAATATATTGTCTCAAAACTGTGTTAGAATGCCCAATTGGAATCTAATTATAGTAAATCACGCCATGTGCTTATTTTTATTACGTCTGCATGTATAAGAAGAATTCCACATGTCAAGGCCGCCAGTTCGACACCGACACTTCCGAACTGTGTAATGCAATAATGAACCAAGTCTAATAAAAAAAAATTAAAAAATACAATTTACTTATATTTTATTCTATTGTATTCTAATGGAACACTTGTACTTGTGAAAAATACGACACAAATAAATCAATGATTCGATTACTACACGTTTTTTCAGTGGTATTCAATTGAAGTAGGGCTTCACTAAAAACGTAATTAATTGATAGCTAGAATCGTTCTATTCATAGTTTAATATCGAGTAAAAGTCAAAATAAAAAAGAAAGTAATCGTTTAAAATATTATGTTTTATAAATATAAATTATTAGGTAGATATCAAATTTTTTTTAATTCCAATATGAATTGAAAGATTTTTTTTATAAATATTGTTAACATCACCTTTTTATATATGACCTAACCTTAATCTACTTTCTATAAAATGCATAACAATTAAAAATTTATAGCTTTTACAGTAAATTCAGCATTCTAAAGTATGTCATTAGGATAAATCGTGACATTTTATTTATAATAATAATAAATCTTGATTTCCTATTTCGTTTTAATATTTTACTAAATTAACGCTTTCCAATAGACTAGTTTTCAAGTCAAAATTTATACTATCGGTTTTGTAGTTCCAAATACGCCCACAGTGGCGCTGCTCAAATTTTTATACAAATTTACCGTTTAAAAATTTTTTGATAAAACTACCGACCTCTGGCTTAAAATCAGATGATTATCTCATCAAGCCGACATAGTGAAAATAATGTTTTTGTTGACATTAATATGTTATTGTACACAATTTGAAATTTGAAAATGCATTTGATAGACGAAAGACATCTGTGGGCTTATCACGAATTTAGTCTGGCTATCGAATCGAGCTGTCACAAGTAAAACGGATCCGTTAGCAATCGGGATCATGAATTTTTACTAACGACTAACGAGCACCAGCAATCTATCAAATGAACGAAACATCGAGACGTTTGAAAATTAACAAAAAGTATCTAAAATATTGTAGTTCCAAATCCGCACGCGGTGGCGCTGCTCAAATTTCCATACAAATCGCTTGAAGCGAACTCGGTTCGAAAGCCAGACTAAAATTCGTGATAAGCCCACTGTATACAGTGGCGGCCGGGGCCTCGCTCTTGCAGGGGCCTCGTGCAACAATCCAAGCAAATTAAAAAACACACACTGTTACATAGTTGAGGAATTCGATGACACAAGATCGGCTTTCATCCCTTGCTATTTTTACAATCGAAAATGACGTAGCTCATTTGTTTCATCAGTCTGTATTTGTTAATTTTGTAAATCTTTTAATGTAAAATATTTTATAACCTAAATTTTATTTATATGTATAACCAGATCTACTTTCGCACACATACTTTTCACGAAGGACAAAGGGCTAAGACCGCCACTGTCTGTATATCTCAATGACGTAACATAAATCAATTAGTTAAAACCTAAGACAATGGCTACCTATTTCTAACGTATTTTTTAATAATTTTTCAGACGGCTGGTGGTCATTGGTTCTTTATTTGATTGGGAAGTGGAGTGTGACCTTGGCGTACAGTTCTGTCTATGTGTACGTGTCAGAAGTATTCCCCACAAGTTTGCGTCAGACTCTGATAAGTGTGTGCTCTACTTCCGGGCGTATAGGATCTCTTGTTGCGCCGTTGACGCCTTTGTTGGTAAGTTTTTTTTAATTATTACATTACTAGCTTTTATCCGCGGCTTCGCTCGCATTTAAGTCATTAAATAAGTATCACAGATCATTTCAATAGAAATGAATCAATATGATTCCAAATAGCTGAAACTATAGTCAGTTGGTAACTATAGTAAAAAATATATATTTTTTTTAAATTAAAAATATCTCTATGTTACTTCTAGTATCTCCAAAAATATGTGTTTCATGATGATCGGTTAAGTAGTTGTTGCTTGAAAACGTAACAAACAAACTCACATTCACATTTATAATATTAGTAGGGATATTTACTTCTATAATAAACCATATTATCCATTTTCCATATTTTGCATTTAATTTTTTTTGTACTCTAATTATTAAAAATTTCAATAAACTTCAAGCAGTTTGCTTGTGATTTTCGTTACTTTATCAAAAACAAATAAAAAAAATAACTTTTTTGTAATGTTCTTTCCTTTCATAAAAATATATATGTCGGCTAAAATGTACCAATACAATCGAACCTCGCATAACGAGTATAGTATGTTCTGGAGTCTTACTCGTTAAGCGAAACAATCTAAACTAGCTAGCACAAAGAGTTCTAAACATAGACTGATGTAATAGCAAGGAAAGTTCTATCGCACGATTTGGGAATTCCTCTATCCACGTCGCCGTTATGAGAGATTCCACTCTAATAAGAATAATTTTGTTTCAGTCGGCTTATCACAAATCAATGCCAACCATAATATTTGGGGTAATGTGCATCATATCCAGTTTATTGGTAATGTTCTTACCAGAAACCAATAACACAAGGTTACCTGACACTATCGAGGAAGCTGAAGAGATTTTTAAGAAAAACAAACAAAGTGTAAAAGAACTTAATAATTTATCTTAATGTGGAATTAGCTGAGCCTAGCAGTACACGCGACGATTTTCAAATGGATACATGCCTGCATCCCTTTCACACATGTCTCAACTTCGATACGATAAGAATATAGTTATCCCTTTCTAATGATTGTTTCTTCCAGTCCAAAGTCTAATCTGTGAGCTTATCACGAATTTAGTCTGGCTTTCGAATCGAGCTGTCACAAGTAAAACGGATCCGTTAGCAATCGGGATCATGAATTTTTACTAACGAGCACCAGCAATCTATCAAATGAACGAAAGATCGAGACGTTCGAAGATTAACAAAAAGTATCTGAAATATTGTAGTTCCAAATCCGCACGCGGTGGCGCTGCTCTAATTTCCATACAAATCGCTTGAAGCGAACTCGGTTCGAAAGCCAGACTAAAATTCGTGATAAGCCCACTGTATCCATTTGAAGATTGTCGACTGTATCAGCGTTGGTTGGTAATTTTTTAGGCATAAACACAAGTACAACTAGATAAAGGAAGATATCAGTCAGTGGTAGTAGAAGTTGGCGTTTACCTAACATAATGATAATGTTGAAGTCTGACACGTCCAGTAGCGTAGCTAGGTAACCAAAGGCCCTGGGGCAAAAAATGAAGTAAGATTCATTATTCCGCGTTCCTGCAATCTGGTTTATTTATTTACTGAATGTGGAAAAAAATGTTCACTAGTACAATCTATAGTTTGTACGCCAGAGTCCACGTCTAGACCTTTAGTAGCTACGCTACTAGACACGTCAACCACTAATGCCAACGTTTTATAGGTCAATAATGACCTCAAAATTCGCGAGTCGAATTAAAATTGTGACTCATTCTCATTGGTCGATAGTACACGCATTCATATAACGAATTTTTTTTTTAAATACATAACAGTATTACGACAAACCACGTGGTTTTTGATTAATTTTCCTAACAGTATCTTATATACTGTGCTTGCTTCATCGACCAATGAAAATGACTGATACAATGTTAGCAAAGAGACGTTATTAACTTGAAGGTAATTTTTTTATGATTTTTTATTGAAAGACATATTTTTGTATTGTAGTAAGTGGATTATTATAGGCGTAAATATTTTTATATATTACCTTTATACCTCGCATGGACTATAATGTTTATGAGTACGCAAGTACCAGAGGCGGCTCGTCCTAAAGAGCGCTGGTGCAGTGCACTCCCACGAAAATTACAGAACTTATATTACAGCGGCATAGATATAGGTAATATAATATACTATTGTATAGGCATAGTAGAATAGAATGAATGTAATGTAAGGATAGTATGTATTATGAAGAAATATAGATTACTTCTGTAATTTTCGTGGGAGTGCACTGCACCAGCGCTCTTTAGGACGAGCCGCCTCTGGTAAGTACTGAGGAATAGTAAATATAAAAAATTATATTTGAGCTTTTTCCTATTATAATTCCTAATTGAAATAAATTGTAATAAAATTATGTACTTTTAAGTTATGTATCTACAAAAATTTACTTTTAAAATAAGAAAGAAATTTATGCACAATTATTTACTTCGATATTAAAATAAATCAATAGCAAACAATTTTATTTTGCTAATAATTTTCTGCGGCCGAAATTACTATATTCTTGAAACTAGTTAAATGCATTTTTATTATATAATTTCTATTTGGTTTTACTTAATAATAGTACTTCATTTTTTTATTATAGTTTTTAATTTTAATTATACATTTTTTTACGCCTGACATTGGTCGTTAGAGAACGCATACCATAGACTTGAAATGTGGGCGTGATTTAAAATTATATTATACTACCCGCATTTATTTTCTATCGACCAATGTAAGTACCTACTTGTGTCAGTTTTTGTGCTTTTTGTTGTAATTTTAGTATTGATCGAAACGTATTACAACTATTTTTTAAATAGGTTTAAACATAAATTCCAATGCAAATAAAAAATATTTTAGTATATTTTTTATTGAAATACCGTTCCTTATAACTTTAGTATATTTACCTTAAATTAATTATATTCGTAGTTTTGTTAGTGCGTTAAATGGTGTTTACATTTCCTATGTGCACAATTTACTTAAATCTAATTTTGTATACGATTTTTTTTTTAATACGTCATGGAAAAATAAACCTGTTTGATCCGCTAAGGTCAAAATTTTGCGGAACAATACGGACTAAACCTTGAGTTGCAATTTACTTAAAGTTAATTACTTAATTATGTTAATAAACTAAAATATTGTTTTACATTTTTTTTATATAATTAGAAACGCTTGTTACTTAGGTTTTATTATCCGATTTTAGCAGTTTTGTTTTCTCTTTTAAATTCAACCATGACTTCTATTGTTAAATGTTCAGTATTGTAGAATTAGTGAGATTTGGTTCATGTAACTTATTTTGTATCCATTTTTTATTTATAGATTTAAAAATGAAATATATAGAACACATAGAGCAGTGGTTCTCAAACTTGGTTCGCAAATTTTATTATTATATGTTTAAAAAACCACAAAATGCTCGACACTATAAATTTACAAACTTGAAACACAAATTAATACTAATAAGATAGCTAAGTAATTTTATAACAATGAAATCAAAGTCCTACGCAAAAGGCTCGTAATACCAAAAAGTTTGGGAACCACATACATAGAGTAATGAGTATTTATTACAAATTAAATTCCCTATTCTGAGAAGACCATAATTAATTTGAAAATAAAATAAAAATAATTATAATTTTGTAATTACTTGTTGGGTTATTATCCAAGTACTCGACATTGGTTGAATTGTCTTCATTAGACATCTGAGGTCATTTAATAAAAGAAGTTGTTATATTTTAATAGTTCAATGCATCGTTTCTCAAGCGGGGTCGAGTTTGTCTTTAAAGGGGGTCGCAGTCTGTTGAAAATTAAGTTTAAATACAAACTACATATAGGTACAAAATATTAACTTATTGAATGAATGAATTTTAATGTAGTGTTATAAAACTAAATATTAAGATGTAATGTGTGGGGGTCGCAAGACTTTTTACTTAACTTTTTGGCGACATAAAAATGGTTGAGAAACGATGGTTTAACGTAATAATAAAATAAAAAACAATGTAATCAATATATATACTAGTGGAAAAAATTAAAGGATCAAAAAAAAATCCGAATTTTTCGACGTTTTTCAGGTGGCTTGTGCGATCAGTGGTTGCTGAGATATTGATGGTTAAAGACTAAATGATCCTTTTCCAATCAAAGTTCGATATCTCAGCGAGAAATGGTCGTATCTAACTTTTTAAAAAAGAATATTGAAGCTGAATAAACAAGCTATCTGATTCATATAGTGGTTAAGTTAGAATTTTTTTTCCAAGTTCGTAGACCAAAAACAAAAACCGGAAAAATTCACAAAATTTATTTCTTTCCGTATTCATTAGGATTGCGAGGTACACGTTGCTTGAAATTTTTTTTCATCGTAAGATCTCAAAACTAGAAACTTCAAGCTTCAAAATACTTTTTTTAAAACTCATCCATCTGAAAAACGTCGAAAAATTCGGATATTTTTTTTGATCCTTTAATTTGTTCCACTAGTGTATATATATATATATATATATATTAGATACATAAACAAGTATTACTGAAACTGAAAGGTGTTAAAGAAACTAAAAACCAAATCTTTCACGATACTTAGTTATAGACTATTTTAAAAAGGGACCAAATAGTTTTCAACGAAGTATTATTTATATTTAATTAATACAAAGCCGGCATAATGAGAGCTGATTTTACGAGGCATTTTTGTTACATAATTAATTTATTGATTTTTTTAAGTATTGTAAAATTCATTTTTATTAATAAAGTTTCTCGAATAAAAATATAGGTTTTTTCATTTATATTTACATAGACCCCATAGAAACTGAAATTCGAATGAAATATATAATATACTAGCGGTCCGGTACGTGCTTCGCTACATATAAAGTGAAATATTAAAAATAATTAATTGTAACATCAAATTCATGCATCAAACAGCATGAATGACATAAAAAGTTTCAATTATTGT
This sequence comes from Tineola bisselliella, assembly GCA_028551675.1. Lineage (NCBI taxonomy): Eukaryota > Metazoa > Arthropoda > Insecta > Lepidoptera > Tineidae > Tineola > Tineola bisselliella. Next base: position 36,766 of record JAPWLS010002447.1, read on the forward strand.
CAACACTGAAAATAGTTTCAATTTGACAGCACAATCCGCCATTTATTGAATTAATTTGTTACAAAAAATGTGATAAATGAAGAACCGCTCTACCGATTTTGTGCAAACTTCACATAAACCATCTACTAAATAGTCCGAACAAAGCCTAAACATTTGGTTTGGATAGGTGAGCCCGTTCTTGAGTTATAAAATTACAACGAAAAGTGCCATTGATTTATTGATTTATATATATATAAATTTTTATTTTTATAAATAATAGTCGTTTTTATTTCTCAGCTCTAGTGGAAATGACTTTTTGTTTCACAGAATAAAAAACAAACGCAATGTTGCCAGTAATTGTTCCTATAGAAGTTTTTGTTTTGCCACAAACGCGGTATTTGGGGTGTGAAAGCTCGGTGCTATATTTCGTGTCATGAATGTATTAAAAAATTTATAAGGACAACCATATTTTTTAATTATTTTTTCTTCACAAGAAACTAGCGTCCCTCGGGTGCAACGTAACTAACATGGTAGCCCTATCAATAGTTTTACAGGAAATCGATTCAAAGTTATTATTGTGCAGATTGTTGGTCGTTGTATTGAGTATCTCAGAAACCATTGAGAAAAAATTAACTTTCTTTTTCACGAAATGGATGTCTATTACCTAATTTATTCAAAATATGATATATCAGACAGAAATATAAATAATATCAAGCTTACAAATTGAGCATTAGTAGAAAATCAGTCCTTTTCAATGCGAACCTAGTGGTGAGTTGCTAAACTAAAATCGTTTAAAACGAAAAAAATGTTTTTGACGTGACAACGTCTTATAATTCGATTGAGCCGGCTGCACGCACGAAAAAACATGACTCATGCGGCGTTACCTCGCTCTGAGGCGTTCCATGTAAGGCTTGAAGTGATCTTGATCTTGATCAATTTCATTGTGATTTCCAATTACCTCCTTCTCTATATACATACAAATCTATTAAACAAATGAAATTAAAATTTTCTTTTGAAAAATGCTACCATTCCATCAGTATTTTCTTAAGACGTTGTCACGTTCAACTATCGTCAGTAAACCGACTTTACAGACAACCGATTTTTTTTTCTTCAATCAGGATCCAGTATTGACATACCCATATTAAATATATATTACCTATAGCAGCGGTTCTCAAACTTTTTTGGCGAAGGAAAAAGCCTTAATATAATTATAAAAAACTGATTTATATGTATTTATGAATAATCATATTGCAATGTAATATTACGTAATATTTAGTTGGAATATTTAGATGTAACCTTATAATCTCCCTTTGGTAGGTATTTTTTGCAGTATTTTAGCCCTAGGGTTCCGCAGAACACACTTTGACAATGGCTGCTATAGTATGTTTATTTTACTTTTATTAAACTTGGTTCTAACATTTTTGATACACTTTTGATTTAAACGGATCTTCATGAATGTTATGGACTTTGTATAACTGCTAATCCCAATTCGATACTAAACGTATGTAATAGTTTTCCCAAACAACCGTATCAAACAGTATTTCGTATATCGCAGTGAAAACAGTGAAAGGGTGAGATTGTGGGATCAACAGAGATGCACAGGGTCGTTGTATCGCAACACTCGCCCGCTTTTGTCTTAAACACTACTCTGGCTAGAGTGGACCAAAAATGTAGCACTTACATAAATATTGTGCGCTAGTGATGTCATAGTTATCACAATAAAATATCGATATCGATAAAAAATTAATTTAAGATACATCTTAGTTTCATTTACAATCCAAACAAACTATTTATTTAATAATAATAATAATCTTTATTTCCAGAAATACAGAAGCCCTATATACAATCTTGCACTATCTACAGAACTAATCCTAGGACTGTATTTCTGTAGATAGTTCTCTTCCGTACATTGATACCAAAATATAAAAATATATATTGTATTAAAAAGTAGCAAATTCGTGCGTGTGTATGTCTGATTTATCATATCTATGAATAAATTGTGTTCTTTTGGCTTTATATCTTTGAAAAAATGTAGATTTAATATTTTTTTCATTATCTTTAATTGTCTCTGAAGTGGACGTTGACTTACAGTGTTTAACCCATGAATTAACGAAACATCCCCATGGATTAAATGGTCTACACGCAATAATAATATTAATAATAAATAAAACGTGTATTTTTAAATAAATATTACAATTTGTTGCCTTGGCGCCAAAAACCAGTGTTGGTTTATCTTGGCGCTGCACAAAAGATGTTGCTTTTTTAGTATTTCCAAGGGTTTTTCTCCATCATAAATAACTTACGTTTCTTTTTTTGTTGTATTTTTATAAAACTACATTTTATCGATAACTCATTCGTAACATCACTAAAAGATTTGAGTAGTCGCAAAAAGGCTCTTTGTGTTTGAATCATTGTCGCATCCGGTGTAGAACTGCCCTACATGACTTCTACTAGTGACACTTCACATAATGAATAACAGCCCTTTGTACTCTCAAAAGACTAAAAAACCTTATTCAGCATTCTTCAAAACAAAAACATGCTATTTGTTTTTTCTCAACTAGTCGTCACTTGAATCATTTTAAAAATACAGGCCATCCTTAAATTACGTCACACGTTAAGAGGGGGAGGGGGTCAACGAAAAGTGACCCGGGGGGGGGGGGGGGGGGGGGGGGGGGGGGGCTAAATTTCGTGACGTCACATTTCAAATTATAACATATCCAAGTATTAAAACATTATTTTGTTAGTTTTCATACCTATGTTTGATTTTATTGGAAAACATAACTTGAATGGAAAAGAAATTAATAATTACATATGGGTCAAAAACTATGAAATTCATTTGAATTTATAAATGACTCCTAAGAGGCCAGATTAAAATGAATTGAAAATATAATTATCACAATGCATTGAGAACAATAAAAAGACAAGAAAGATGACAGTGACAGAACAAATGTCAAAACCTAAAATCTTCTTAAATAAGTATTTTCAGCTGGTAAAGGCGACCGCCACAAAACGTAATAATAAATATTACAAACGTCGCAAAATTTTCAAACGATTTTCATGTTAAGTAATATCAAAAGATAAGCCGATATTAGCCGGCTTATTTAAACGTTTGAACGGTAGTTGTAGACACACATATACACAAACAAAGGGGTCGAACAAAGGCATGTTCTACGCAAGCTATCAAAATTAACACCGGTAATAATTACAAGCCCAAATTACGGTCTAAGACATATTGCATTCCTACTGAAAATTTACGACTGCAACCGTTACCATTAGGGTTCAGCCACATAATTGGCTGAATAAGTACCTACCTACATTCTACGATATACTTTAATTGGCTTATAATATTACACTATAATTTAAATCACTACTTGTTTTCATATTGGCTTACTAGATGGACTTTTTTTGATTGTGATAGTTAATTTAATGTTTTATAGGTAAGCTATATATTTTATCATGGGCGTAGCCAGCCATGGGCTCAGGGTGGGGCAGCAGTCTAAAATAATATGTAACTAGCAACTTATACCCTCGGTCTTACCCTGGTTAATTTTTTTTTTGTGTCGACTGACAACAGTCGAGTGTGAACTTTCTTACGGATATTAAGTATTATAGTTAGTACCTAGATAATTAAATTTTTTAGGTTTGATTAGGTACCTTACAGACCAGAGCCAGAGTGGGGCAAGCGCCCCACCCTGTCCCACCCTGGCTACGCCCATGTATTTTATATAGATACATATATGTTATTAATATAACCAGTGCAATCTGATTTATGAATTGTTTACTTTTTTCGAAATTAAAATTCAGTTTTTTTGGTTAATTATTTTATGTACAGGCTATGATTGACGAGTTTCTTGTGATTTCTTCTCATTATACCTATGCCTTTCCGTAATCTCATAGATTATGACTATATGCAAAAACCTAAAGGGCCTGCGAAATAAGGATTTTGTTTTTGATTGAAGCCGAAAGTGTGTCTCTACTGATAAAATATTTTTGTGTGTCCTATTCGTAGAAAATGGCGATCTAATATGAAATACAACAATACTAGCTTTTACCCGCGGCTTCGCTCGCATTTAAGTCATTAAAAAAGTACCAGAGATCATTTCAATAGAAATGAATCAATATGATAACTATATTTTCTTGCTTGGCTGGGATTATTAATTTTTAAAAATTACTACATACAATGATGTTTCAAAAACTTATTTTTTTTTAATAAAAAGTATCCTATGTTACTTCTAGTACCTCCAATAATATGTGTGCAAAGTTTCATGATGATCGGTTAAGTAGTTGTTGCGTGAAAACGTAACAAACAAACTCACATTCACATATATAATATTAGTAGGGATGTATAACAGAAGATTTTACAGATTTTCAATTGTTTTTATAGAAAAGATTGTAAAAGAGACGTTTATTTGCATTACATTCTTGTTCAGAACTTTCCACTTCAAAAACTTAACATTACTTTGAGCATTATTCTTTCGGACTTTATCTCGAGTTCAGTGTGAGTTATTACCAGCCTTTTTAGACGTGTAATATCTGGTGAGTTATAAAAAAGAAATTCTGACACTCCATCTGTTTCTTTAGGATGTTTTAAGGGGACTGTCGCGAGATGTAATATTTATACACCTATATTAAGTTTTGTTATTAGGTTTTTTAAAGATATATTATATCAGTGGTTCTTAAACTTTTTTGACGAAAGTATTTATTAATAATCATATTGCAATGTAAATATTTATACATATAATTATGTACGTATTATTGCTTATGTATGTGGCAATATTTTATTAACCTTATGGTCTCCTATGCAGTATTTTTTTGGAGCACACTTTGAGAATGGCTGTATTATATTATTGTGACCACAAACAGAGAAAATATTTTTTACAAAAATCTTCAGAAATAATTAAATCAATAGTGTATAAGTATTAAAAACATTGATTTTCTTTATTTTTATAACAACATCACTCGCTAATCGCACTTTCCCGCGCAATTCATAGAGCTCCCCAGACACGAATGCCGTTCTTTTGTTTTTTTTTTCAACATTCAAGATGGCCGCCGTATTTAGCAAATAACAATCAATTACACAACTTTTAAATTAGTTATTGGATGTAAATTTATTTATTAGTGTTATACATAATCTATTTTAATAATAAAAATAACTTTAAAACAATTAAATTACGTGTTAATCTAAACATCACCTGGTTCACGCGGTAATTGCAATAGCAGTGATAATGGGTGCTGAACGTAAACCGCACTATATTGTGGTTGACATTGGTTGTACACTAAGGCATGTTTAATATTCATCCCGACAATTGTTCTAGAGAACAATTTATTACACTCATGTCCAAGCTACATATCAATTATTAAGCTATTATTTTATGACCCAAACCAATGTTATTTATACATATTTGAATAATATAATGATTTTTTATAAACATTAAAAGAAAATATCTCTTAATTCTTTTATTTGTTCAATTCACTTATAACTTTTCTTCATATATATGTATGTATTTAAGTATATATTATTATTTTATGTAATGTATGTATTGTGTATATTTAGTTATTATTTTCTTTTCATTGCACCAAATATCACCGCTCACATCGACAAAGATTAACTGGTAGGTAATGACGACGGCATTAAGCTCGCCTATGTGCAATTTTAGAATTATTATTGTTATTATTTAAAAAAAATGCAATACTAAAAAATAATTCGAAATTGTAATTGCGTTTCTATCTATCAACATATAATATGTGTAATACAAGAAAATAATTGTAATTTTTTTGCAATTATACACGTGTGTGACTTGTTAATGTTTTTTTATCACGAAATTATTTCGATTTATTAAAAACATATGATAGGTTAGACCAGTTCTCAACCACGTGCTATGAAATTCTAAAAGTGTACCGCCAAATTTTTGATATACAATAACGTTAATGTTATTAAATAATATGATTTAAAAAAAAATTAAACTTATCTTGTGCCGCCAAATTTTGAAATCGTTAAGTGTGCCGTAACAAAAAATAAAAGGTTGAGAATCACTGAACAAATTTAAATAACTCAGTCTGACACGTGTTATGCTCTTTCTACGTCTATAAAAAACAAAACAATTGTACTTCTGAATCGACAAACAATCAAAGACGCATATTTTCATACCTAAACATTTAAATTAAATGTTATAAAGAAATTCTTTATTCATTATTCATAATCCTGTGAACGCCCATACTACGCAGTTAATATATCCACTTTTTATGCTAAAGTATTGAAAATTTGAAAATGCTGTATCGAAATGAAAATCGTTTATTAGCATAGGCACTAAAGGCGTGCACTTGCTCATCGTTAGACTCTACAATGGCTTCGGAAAGGCGTATGATGAGAAGAAGACCACAATGAACTCATATACTTCTGAGAAAAAAGTAAATAATCTTTATATAATATATATAACCTATACAACATTAAATTCAGCCAAAAATCCTTCTAGTAAGCCAAGCTCAAACACTAGTTTAACCAGACATTTCCATCGCTCATGTAATCAATAATTTTGTAGTAAGACTTTTTGATTAGCGTCGTATATTTTTAAATATTAACGTATTTTGTTGTGTTATTTTGTTTTTTTTTAAAAAAACACTATATTGTGTAATTATATGCTTTTACATTAACCAACCTTTAGCTTGTATTTTAAGTTACCGCTTATTACATATGTTATATAGTATATTTCTATTTTCTATTTTTAATCCGTCATCCGTAGGTTCCTATTGGAGCACTTGGACTTATCAAAATATAACTATATTTATCAATACAACAATATGCAGCAACGACGATGGCGTCCTCTACTCACTCCAACAACAAATATTAACTACTAGATACAATATATCTATGTTAAGACAATCGCAATTAGTTCTCGTACACAAAATCAATTAATGATGACGTCATCGAAATAATTAAATTTGGTTTACCGCAACACCACATTTCAGTACTGCTGTCTATATATAAATAAATTTATGTTTCTAGTAAACAGATTTGAGATTTCCATTGAAATGTTATTGTAAATATTCTCGCTTACAGAGGTCTAGAGCAGCGGTTCTCAAACTTTTTTGGCGAAGAAAAAAGCCTTAATATAATTATAAAAAACTGATTTATATGTATTTATAAATAATCATATTGCAATGTAATATTTAGTTGGAATATTTAGATGTAACCTTATAATCTCCCTTTGGTAGGTATTTTTGCAGTATTTCAGCCCTAGGGTTCCGCGGAACACACTTTGAGAATGGCTGGTCTAGAGTAAGAAACTCTCACTCATAGAGATCTAGATATGGAGGCTTAATATGACTCTCCCTGAAAAAGGTCCTACTCTCACTTATAAAGTGGTAAAAATGACGGGACCTGGGAAGCTACTCAGGCATATTATATACGTGAATTTTGATATATAAAATCGTAAAAAGTCCTGTCAAACATCCGTTAAATAAGCATTGAGTGACCTATCCGTCGTGAAGTCACTATCAAATCCATAATTCCGTGAGTGATTTCGGACCCGTAAGTATTCCTGACTAGGAAACGCCCGTATTTTCGTCTGAAATTCAGGCGCCTGAGTATCCCCCTTGACTTTCTGACTTTCAAACAAAATTAATTGTCACTTTTTAAGGTCGGAAGTTGTCTATTAAGTATGAACGGAATAAATCTGGTGACTACAGCCTTATGGATAAATACAAAGATATGGTCAAGTTCTATTGGCATGGTAAAATACAAAATCGCAATTTAACAGGACAGCGATTTAAAGTTGTTATTGTGTATAGTTTGTTGTTGCATTGAGTATCTCAGAAACCTTTGAGATTATTTTTTTATTAGATGTAGTATTTTGAAGCTTTTTCAATAAATTGTCAAAATGTTATGTTAGAAAGAGTCGGTAATATATTAATATTATAAAATCTAAATATATATAACTCAAAGGTGACTGACTGACTGACATAGTGATCTATCAACGCACAGCCCAAACTACTGGACGGATCGGGCTGAAATTTGGCATGCAGGTAGATGTTATGACGTAGGCATCCGCTAAGAAAGGATGTTGATCAATTCTACCCCTAAGGGGATAAAATAGGGAATGAAAGTTTGTATAAATCTTCTTAGATTTTCGACTGATTGAACTGAAATTAAAGATTGGAGTTACTATGATGAAGACGTCCGCTTAAATAGGATGTTTGAACCTATCAGTACCTAATGGAACGAACCTAATTAATAATAATACTTCTTAACGCGAGCGAAGCCGCTGGCAAAAGCTAGTGTACTATATTTTTAAATTTAATTTTCTAATACACATATGATGAGCTATTGAAAATAGTTTTGCTCGGGGCATTAGGGGCGACAGATGTTTCAATATAGCGCTTATAATAGAAGAATAAAAATGTACTATGACTTTCAAGACTAGAACAACGTAAACCTGTTAACATACATGGCATCAATATACTAAATATTAATGCAATGTTTCGAAAGCTTTGCAGCTGCAATCCCAAATAAACTCATAGTTAAACTATTTTTTTTTTATAAGTACCTACACTATATTTTTGTATATAGGGGAACCCGGGGCGGAACGGGGTACCTAAACTTTGATTGCAATTTTAAAGATTTTGGATGCACCTACATCATTATTTAGAAATTCGTGGCTTCATTTATTGTTTTTTCCATTTAGAACTAGAAGTGAAATCAATATAAATTGTTAATTAGAACGAAAAAATCTTGTTTTTAAAAAAAAGGAAAATTTCCCATTCTGCCCCACCCCCTGGGGTAGAATGGGATACTAATTATGATCTGCATAGATCACAGATGAGTACAGTCTTATCATCGTCACTGTCTAGACTAACACACAACAAATGTGTATAAGCTCAAAGGCCTCATAAAAGTAACATCTAAGGGCTGCAACCTGTGGGAGCAGCGGAGAGAGAAACATAATATTACTACATCATTAGCACTTGCTAAATCTATCATGGCCCAGCCCCCTGTAAACCAGGTCTGCCGACTAGTCTTTCTTATATATGTACGCACCATCTTCAGCTGAAATAAAAATACCCATTAATATAAGAGCGCAATAATGATACCCCATTGCGCCCCACCCGTTCTGCCCCGGAACATCGTTTTCGTAAACACGAATATTGTTGCAGGTTACGCTTGCTAGATTTGAAGTTTCGTTACAATTATAGTTAGTTAAAAACACATTTCAATAAACAGTATATGTAAACTTTCGAGCAAATAATAACTAATAGTGTAATTATCTTAGTGTAACACAGCAAATATTATAAATTGCAAGCTTTTTCGTCAGCCTTCAAAAAATCCGAATCATGCACACTTTCACACTACCAGCTACCATTTCAAACAAAGCAACATGGAGGACTGAACGTCCTGCTGGATGCTCACGCGGCTAGGTCGCCGGGAACATCCAGCAGGACGTTTTCCCATTCCGCCCCGGTACCCCGTTCCGCCCCGGGTTCCCTAATATTGTAAAAATCGAATCTAGATACTGCGACGTAATACATCTTTTGAAATGAAATGAAAATCGTTTATTAGCATAGGCACTAAAGGCATCGTTAGACTCTACCGTGACTTCGGAAAGGCGTATGACAAGAAGAATACCACAAGAAACTCGTCAATCATAGTCTGTACATGAAATAATTAACAAAAAAAAACTCCATAAATAAACCACAATAATCAAAATTAGATCAGATCCACGGTGCAACCACACAGGTATCAGCCCACAATAATATGAAAATTTAATTATTATAATTCTGCACTATTTGTAAAAATACAAAAATATATAACTAATTTTTTTTGTATATATTAGCCCAGCATATGACCACACTCCGTCTGATGTTAAGCTAGAGTGCGCGGTCCATGGGCATAGACAACTGTTATCACAGACAGATATCCACGTGCAACAGTCGACTCCACTATGCCGGCTTTATACATGTTTCGTGTACAATACAGATTTATTAAGAGAAGAGAGTGCATCAACTATGCTGTGAAAGAAGAATTTTTCTTTAACTAACATTTATATTTATATTGTTGTGATTTAAATAAAAGCAAATGAGTAATACCGAATGTAATTTAATAATCAATGGGCTTATCACGAATTTAGTCTGGCTTTCGAATCGAGCTGTCACGAGTAAAACGGATCCGTTAGCAATCGGAATCATTAATTTTTACTAACGACTAACGAGCACCAGCAATCTATCAAATGAACGAAAGATCGAGACGTTCGAAAATTAACAAAAAGTATCTAAAATATTGTAGTTCCAAATCCGCACGCGGTGGCGCTGCTCAAATTTCCATACAAATCGCTTGAAGCGAACTTCCCTATAATACCTGTCAGTCCAGCAGGCCACAGACAGAACAACTCAGCTATGACTGTCACAGATAAGATTGTTATCGTATACAACATTTTCCCCTTTTAAGACAGCAACCAATTATCACTACTAATAACAAAATAATAACTAACTGTAACTATATATATAAAAAAAACTATCATATACAACATATATTATAATCTCGTAGATTCCGACTACGCGCAAAAGCGCAAAAGGATTTTTTTATTATTTTAGTTTATGAATGTGAAAGAAAATTAGACGCTTGTATTCCGTATTCTTAATTTAAACATGTATTATTCCACAAACCAAAGGTCCCTGATATATTTTATAAACAGAATAAAATAAAATTCGTACAAAAACAGAAAGGGACAGGTGGAACGGAGCTGGGAACGTTTAGGGCAAATTTATTCATGAATTCCGCTGAGTTAACCCGTCCCTTTGAAAGCATATTACACTCTATAAATCTAATAATTTCGGCCCATGGGACGTAACTAGTTAACTTACTAATAAAATAAAACACAAATCTGCCTCTCTGGGTGTATATTACAGTGGGCTTATCACGAATTTTAGTCTGGCTTTCGAACCGAGTTCGCTTCAAGCGATTTGTATGGAAATTTGAGCAGCGCCACCGCGTGCGGATTTGGAACTACAATATTTTAGATACTTTTTGTTAATTTTCGAACGTCTCGATCTTTCGTTCATTTGATAGATTGCTGGTGCTCGTTAGTCGTTAGTAAAAATTCATGTACTCGATTGCTAACGGATCCGTTTTACTTGTGACAACTCGATTCGAAAGCCAGACTAAATTCGTGATAAGCCCACAGAGCCGCTGGCGTGGCCGTGGCAGCGGACGTCTACTCGCTTACTACACTGATAAATTAATAGTTATTATACACGTGCTAATAGTACGATAATTAAATAACAAATCAAATTCGTCCCATGGTCCGAACTAATAGGACGTATGGAATATAACCTGGGAAAATCTCGCACAAATTGTTTTTGCATGGATAACGCCCTTGCCTTTTTGTGTCACGATTCCGAGTTAACTCGACATATGACTCAAATAATGCATCTTAAATTGCTTTTATTAAGCATAGATTTACTAAAACGTCAAATAATCTGTTTTTTTTTAAATATTTAAATGGAAAAAAGTCATTTTTTTCAACGGCTTGTGGAGACGAATGTGTTCTGTCAAAATTAAAAGTTTCCTTATCTCGACTAACACCAAGGTGATCCAGAAACGCAACTAGGTTACGCTTAAGGTAGGATTGAAAGTGGTGGTCTTAGTAATTAAAATAATAATATCTCAAAAATTAATTAACAATTTATGTATTAATATGATTCGATGAAACAATTTTAATATTTTTGTTAATAATTTTATACAAATATTTTTTATTTTTTTTTTATTTTAAATTGATCCTAACATTGGCACCAACCAAGAATGTTGTTTAATTCGAACGTGGAATTATATATAAATAGTAAGTATATTTAAAATAACTGGTAAATAAAAGAAAAATATTGTTTAAAAAAATGTTATATTTTGATAAAACTTATAATCTAGTCTTACAAATTCCTTCGTTCTTTTCTTCGATATTTTCAGTGCCTTTATCTAGATCTTCAGCCTCCTTCAGCGAGTCTGGTAGTTTCTGATTATTAGTTTCAGGTAAAGAGATCACTAGCACGCTTGAAATGATTGTCATTACCCCAAATAATGCCGTCGGGAAATATTCATATATGTGCGTCTGAAACAAACATTTTGTAAGAATTTTAGAGACATTTGGAAATGCTAAAATATTTTTTTATCCCTACTAACATTATAAACGTGAATGTGAGTTTGTTTGTTACATTTTCATGCAACAACTACTTAACCGATCATCATGAAACTTTGTACACATATTTTTGAAGGTACTAGAAGTAACATAGGAAAAATTATTTTTTTACTATATGTTCCAATTGACTATAGTTTCAGTTGTTTGGAATCATATTGATTCATTTCTATTGAAATGATCTCTGATACTTATTTCATGACTTAAATGCGAGCGAAGCCGCGGGTAATCACTCCTCTATACAGAAAACCAATTATTTTAGTACCTAAATATTTTTCCACGAATGCCTGTACTAATTAAACAGCGATAGTCATATATAAAAGGCTACATGTAGAAAGAATAAAAATGATTTCAATGAGATCAAATAGATTCAATACAACGCATAATTGTGGCGTGATATTGTAGAGTCTATTGTGGAAAAATAATTGTACAGTTTATTTGTGAAATGAAGATCGAATTGCGCAAATTGAGTGCAATAAAAATTACTGATACATCCATGAATGTGCATACGTTAATTTTATTGTAGTATTCGACGCTGCCAATAAGTATAGCTGCTAATAAGTAAGTATATCCTATACAGTAACACCCCGCTTTACGCGACCCCGTTATGCGCGGTTTCACTATAACGCGAAATTCAAATTTATTATTAAATTACGCGAAAGAGTGCGTATAAACATAATGTAGTCATTGAACTTCTCTATGGTCGCGGGAATTTCAGTGAACGCGATTTTTTCCAGAACGTATCCCTCGCGTAAAGCGGGGCATTACTGTACTTGACGAATTATAAAAATTATTTCGAATATTTTTTTCCCTCAACTTCCTAGGATATGTATTTATTAAAATTTAGTTAATAATTAATACTATATACTATTACTGATAAAATATTATTATTATTAATTTTAATTCGCGTAAAATTAATTAAACACCGCATTATTGGCTTCACCTTGGAAACACGTGACATGTAAATGCGGTTGCATTTACGTTTGTTATGAATTCAATACAACCATATCTAATTTTACATACATTACAAATTGTTTTTTTAATTGGTTCGCCATATACTATAATACGTAGTGATGATTGATCTCAGGGTAGTATTACTATGACTCCCCTAACTTAACCTTTAACTACTGAGGTGGATTTAATTTCACGTAAACACTGACGTGGGGGCCTCACAGACCCGTATATATATGTGCTTGCATTTAAAAATCTTTAGGGCCTTTAGGGTTTAGTGTTTAATATTTAGCTTATAAAATATTTTTTAAATAATTTATTTGTATATAATTAACTATCATTTCAAAGTTCAGAATACACTTAGCATTTTTCGGAAAAAATCACACGAGATCATAAATCAGCAAGAATAAATTAGTTAATTAGAGTAATTAAAAAATTTTATTTTCCCAAAACCTGAGAGGCCCCCACCTCAGTAGTTAAGGGTTAAAATGAGATGTAATTAATAAATTGTAGTTTTCAGTACTCACCAGCAAGGGCGTTAAGGGTGCCAAAGTAGCGCCTATTCTGCCAACAGTAGAGCACAAAGCTAATAATGTGGTCCTATAATTCGTAGGGAACACTTCCGCTGCGTACACATAAAGGGAATTGTATCCGAGAGTCACGAAAAACTTTCCAGCGAAATACAATGTTATTGAAAGGGTTCCTCCTGAAACAACAAATTTGAAATAGTACACTTAATCTAGGTCCAGGCTTCAATTATGTTTCAGTTTACATGCATATTAAAGTAACAATTTATTAGTTATAAATGATTCGGCTGTATCCCTGTTTTTCGGGAGGCAATGGATCGTTTTGAAGCAATAAAACACCCCCAAAAGAAAATCTACTAAAAATGTACCTAACCTCCCCGTAATAGACTAAAATTCTAGCAATAGCCTTAAAAAAACTCTAACAGGAAATTTCACATAAATGCATAAGGAAGGCTTAACCAAAGTACTGCTTTAAGCCGTCAGCGTAAGCTTGGATTTTGTTTAAAGATGTATCCTACAATTATTGGGTTCCTTTAACAACTTCTAGTAAAAAAAACTACTAACTATTGGTCTACTCTAAGGTTACGTAAAGCCGCATTTATAAAATTCCGTCCAGACCACAACTTCGTGAGCTTTTGGTAGGCCCTTAGTTTACTCACACAAAGATAACATCACAAAACAAAAAAAAAATTGAACTTTTTGCTAATTAATGTTTTAAAATGTCCTTCACAAGTGTTGATTTTAAAGATAAACTAGTTTTTTAACATACTTTTTGTTTTAACCGCACGTTAATTTTTGTATATTTTTCAATTACAACTAATGGTTAACAAACATAATTTAAAACTCCTAACTAATGGAGGTAAATGGAAAGTTTCAAACCAAAGGTCAACATTCTGACAATCACGATGATAAATAAACAAAAGACAGTCAACTAACTCCAATCTATCAACTATATGATACAAAAATATGTGTACTTACTCGGTACAAATCCATAATTGATAAGGACTACACCAGTAATAAAATAAGCAGCCGCAATAACACGCTTTCTTCCAAATCTATCCAAAAGGAACAATTTACAAACATTTGCAGGTGCTTCAATCAATAGCACAAATATGTAATTCGTATATCTACTTCCAGAAAGTTCTATAGCATTTATTGATAGACCGTAGTAGACTAGAGTTGATGAGACCCACAGAAAAGAACAGACGGCACATCTTTTCCAAATTGTAGACGATAAAAGTAATTGTTTAAAAGTTGAAGTGTCAGCACTTTCAAACTTCCTCCTATCTCGTTGCTGTACAGCCTGCTTTTCGATCTGATCATAATCTTCCTTAGGAACCTGAACTCCGTTCATACGTTCAGCCTTCTCCAGAACAATTCTTCCTTCATCATACCTTCCTTTGCTGAAATACCAGCGGAAACTTTCGCTTAAAAGGAATAGGTAGGTAAAAACGATAACAGCTGGTGTGTAGATTACGTAGAGAAGCAATCTCCAGCTCTGAAGCCACCAATATAAGACCGTGACAATAACACCACCAGCTATGAACATGAAGTTGAATAGGAGGCTTGTAAAGACTCTACCTTTTGGTCCGACGAGCTCTAGAGCTGGAAGAAAAAATAAAGAGTTTCAGATAGCTGTAAGTAGTACTAATTGTTTATTGCGTTGAAGAGCAAGTGGATTGTGTTTTTAAATAATGGACTTTAAGTATAGTTGACACAAAATGTGCTTGAACTGCGGATAAAGGAAAAAACAAGGACTCACCGCTCGCGCGTCTAATTAGTCACTGGCGTCCCCGTTTCTACGTTCTATTTTTAAAATCGCGGTAATTAGCGAGACGCGGAAAGCGATGACGAGGCATTAAATTAAATTTGGCGCGAATATTAATGAAATATTAGAATAAGTAAAAGATTGTAATACAACAAATCTTCACCGGAAGTTGAAGTAGACGAGCAAAAACTTAATAATTAGTCACTCGATGATTATTGAGGCGCTTCTAATTGAAGGTGAGATTTCAAAAATGTTAATAATGGCCACACAATGACGTTTAGGTGTTAACCGACGATCCATGATGAATCTAAATAGACTTGACCAACATTTTTCCTTATTAGAAACAATTTGATGTTATTTTTGGAAGCTAATAAAATTATCCATATTTAGATTAGAGCATGAGGTTAGACTGAAAATAAAGATCACACTTTATCATAAATTAGTAATGCTGTAATACCTTACCAAGAACAAAACAAGCTGTATAGACGCCACCCCCGAACGCTGGTTCCAGAAACTCAAAAACCACGAACATATCAAAATTCCTTGATAAAGCTCTTATTAGTCCGAACACTCCACTTGCGACAGACGCGAAGGTCAATGCCATTCGTCGACCAAATTTATCTGATAGGAACCCAGTTAATGGAATGCTGATGAAGAAACCTGCATTATGGACGGTGCCAACTAAGGAACGCTTCCAATCTTGACAGGCTAAGTTAAACTGAAATCAATCATATATTTATTTTACGTGTATGAGTGTTAAAACCTATGTAGACAGGTAATATCAAAGTTAGTACAGAATACCTAACGTGATCATACGTCCCGCTTTCAAGTCGTCTATCCCACTACTTTTGCAAACAAACTAAATTTTTATACTTTTGTAAGGGAAACCAATCATACGTACATTATTCAAGTTAAGGGTATAAAATTCGTCATGATAAGAGATTAATAATATTTCTGCATATAAAGATTGTTAAGGGAGGACATAGGCTATAATTTAACCCTTTCTTAATGAAAACTCGAAGACCCTTATGCATTTTTTATTTATATAAAAAATTCCATAAACGTTCCGCTCTGATACAAAGGAAAAATGATCATGTTTAGTATACCATACCCGGGATAATGCCACCACTTTCAAACGCTATGAAGCCTCATTTTGGGACCTGGGGGGCTACTCAGGCATATCCGAAGTTTCGTGATACGGCCGTCACTTCTATAGTTTATGTGAATTTTGACATATAAGCCCGTAAAAAGTCCTGTCAAATGTCCGTAAAATAAGCATTCGTAATTCAAATTCGTAATTTCGTGAATGATTAAGTAAGTGTTTCTGAGTAGGAAACGTCCGTATTTTCGTCCGAAGTGTGCCTGAGTAGCCCCCCAGTTTCGAAATAGCCGAGTATGGCGAAAGGAAAATACTTAGTAGATATATATAACCTAGCGAAAGCTGTAGCCTATAGATATATGATAGCGACTCCATGTATTGTTGATTGGACTCTGGTATAAACCTGATGTTTGTTTGGGGCTTATCAGTAATATTTGATAGACTATAAAGATGGTTATGGTTTATCTAGGAGTCTATAGAAAAATGAGTAACCGAAATAAAAATATTACAATATTATATCTTTTCTTGTTTAACTTCAACAAGTTAGCTAGTCCATTGTCGTAAAAATGGACAATAACATGGAATCCTACGTTTAGAAAACATTTTTTTCTTATTGGAATTAGTTATAGTTATTTTATTATTTCAAGAAACGCATAGATGACGTTTAACGAATACGAAAATGTGGAATGATGGAAAAGACTTAATAACCAGGAAAGAACGGTGAACAGGCAAATGATGAAGATATAAATATGGTTCTGCGAGATATTATAATATGTGAATTTGTTTTGAGACTGTTTTTGTTTAGTTATTGGCATTGATTGGTTATTATTATTATTTTTATGCTATTTAGACTTATTATTATTGTATTCTGTAATTGACTCCTCCTTGCATGGTGTATTGGAATTGACTGTGAGACCATGTAAGTGACTGTGCTTAAATAAATAAATGAATAAAGTCTTTTAAAACCTTTGTTGCCTAATTTTTATGTCCATTTTCTCGTAAACCTATCAAAGGTCCTCGAAGGTATCTCATTTCGAGGTTTCTTTATATTTTTTAAGTCCTTATGCCTTCTTTAGCTTCGTTTTCCATTAATAATTAAATACCAAATCCATTATTTCACTAACCTCTTTGACAATAGAATGACCTTCACTATAAACAAAACTATCACATTGTATGGCAGTAGTAGAATCGAAATCCTCAGGTGCACAGGTAAAATTCGTAGTAGCATTCGTCGCGTATCGTGAACACCTGTCGAAGTCGCCATCAGCTGTGTGAGGAATTGAGTAGTTGAGGGTATAAACATCTTCATCACACTCTGGGATTGCACATCTGGAATAGATTACAAGCTAATGGTTATAAGTCCGTAAGACGCGGCAGAAGGGTTAATTAAAGTTAATTGTGAACTTTTTTGGTTAACCGTTATTTAAAATCCCTTAAAGGTCTTCTTCTGGAGGTATATCCCTACTAATATTATAAATGTGAATATGAGTTTGTTTGTTACGTTTTCACGCAACAACTACTTAACCGATCATCATGAAACTTTGTACACATATTTTTGGAGGTTCTAGAAGTAACATAGGATACTTTTTATTAAAAAAAAAAATTACTATAGTTTCCAATGACTTAAATGCAAGCGAAGCTGCGGGTAGAAGCTAGTGGTATAATAAACAAAAGGTTTTCGTAGAAATTAGGTTTTAATGACGGAAGCTGCCTCTAAACAATATTGAAAGTAAAACTACAAAAAAGACGTTCTAGGTGTTAATTGAACCATTGAATTTTATTATCAAGGTGGTTTAAGATTAGGAAAAAAATTTGGGGCTAAAATGTGACAATCTATGGAAATAAATAATTTATAGATTGTGTTTTGTTTTATATTCATTTCTAAAGTAAACATTTTAATTATGTTCAAATATTTAGGAGCTAAATTATTTGTTGATCTTTGATACTGTTTGCTGTTATTTATTTAAATTTAAAAAACTATAGAACATATATGACTAAAACTAAACTAGAGCGGAGACAATTACTACCCCTGATTGCGAGAAATAGTCGCCTTTATACTCCTGTAGAACCAGATTAAATTAATAGAAAAAACTATGACACTCGCTCTTTATTTATTGTCATACAAAACAGATAGACAAAGCTATCAACGAAATGGAAAGTAAAATATGACCTGTAGCTAATAGAGTAAGTGGACTGTATCGAATGAAAAAAAATTGTATTTACACTATATTACCAATCTCTTATAATCTAAGCACACACATCCGTTCCCATTCGCAACCAACATCCAAGTCCTCATTCGAACGTCCCTCGCGTTCCTCTTTTGTTTCATTCCAAATTCAAATTTACAGATTTATTTATAAAAATATATACATCGCCGCCGCAACCTCTTTTCTGTGGACGACATGGCCCATATACCACTTAGTAGAACTAAACTTATTCAAAACTATGGTCTAACACAGGGGTCGGCAACCTTTTTTGGCCGCGAGTCAAAATTAACCAAAATGCGAGTATTAAAGAGACGTTTGGGTCAGAGATATTTTCGTATTAAACAGCATTTTAGTAAATAATAAGATATATTTTATTAAGAAAATACAAACATAGTTGAATAAACTTTATTTATAAACTTTCTCTACGATATCAATGGCTCCCATGATGTTGAACTTGTGACGTCAATTTTTTGGGAAAAAGAAAAAAATGTTTGTATATTGGAACTAAAGTGGGTCACTTGAAACTACCAAATGGGTCACTCGATGACCCACGGGTCATAGGTTGCCGACCCCTGGTCTAGCATATGGTCTATGTTTTGTTTTCCAAAAACCTCGTGGGATTGTAGTTAAGCAATAGGGCCTGTATTGACCTGATTAATGATGTCAAATTTGACATGGACTCGTTTTATTGTATTACATACAATAGACCACAACAATAGAAGACGAATCGGAAGAATTGTAACTGCGACGAATTGTGTGAGATGTACCTAATGCTTATTAATTATTATTATAGATAATTATTGCTTTTCTGTATGGGTATCTTCTACCATCTGTAAATTTACAATATAACTAGAAAAATAACCATTCTTTTACGTCATAATAGATTTATTATTTACTACTAGCTGTTGCCAACGACTTCATTCGCGTAGTAATCCCTACTAATATTATAAATGTGAATGTGAGTTTGTTTGTTACGTTTAACTACTTAACCGATCATGATGAAACTTTGTACACATACTTTTGAAGGTACTAGAAGTAACATAGGATACTTTTTATTAAAAAATAATATATTTTTTACTATAGTTTCCAACTGACTATAATTTCAGCTGTTTGGAATCATATTGATTCATTTCTATTGAAATGATCTCTGATACTTATTTAATGAATTAAATGCGAGCGAAGCCGCGGGTAAAAGCTAGTGAAGATATAAAGTACTATGAAGTTTAATGATGTTTCATAAATAATTCAGTCAACATAAAATGCCTGACACTCCTGTGGTAAAACCCGTTGTTCTTTAATATTGTTGATATGTTCTTTAATATTGTAGAACATTTTTTTTGTCCTATCATCAATAGTTTTCGCAGCGCATGCGATGAAAAACATTTTATGGCGATTTTTAGCAAACTTGGGTTACATTATTGTAGTTTTAGTAAAAATCCTTATTTTTTTCCTATAATTTATATAGCCTATATTGATCAGTGATAATGTAGCATTTAAATGGTGAAAGAATTTTTGAAATCGCTCCAGTAGTTTTTGAGCCAATTCGTTACAAACATACAAATCTTTCCTCTTTATAATATTAGTATAGATAAGTGGACAATGTCAGTATACAGTAGCTAAATCAAATTATTTTGTATTTATTTTGACGAGTAAAGACGCTCTATTGGCGCCCAAGTAGTAAAAGTGAATGACTTACCTATAGTTCAAATCCATAACTTCAAAATTATACACCGATGCGTACATTCCCGCCAAACATACTGGCAATAAAACTAAGGCGAAATTGTACAAATTAAACTTCCCGAATGGTCCTAATATTTGTAAAATATCATCCACTGTTACACTCGATTCGACCTTTTGTTTTTCCATTATTATAAATCAAAATATTATATATTATACACAAAACAAAATTAATTGCTTTTTTTTTATTTAAGTATAAATAAAATATCAAATAAATACATGTTAAATCGCATAGAATTAATAGAAAAATTAAATTTAATCGCGCACAACGATCGAGCGAGTATCCGCTAGCCGATGCAATCGCGCATTGTGGAAAAGAAAACGACGGTTTTTATTTTTATCGAGTTTATGAGTAAAAATTAAACATTTCAGTGATTTAACGGCGATAAGAACAATGAATATAAGTTAGTTCTACATTGTTTGATGTCAGATGGGTTTGTTTTTTAGAAGAATAATTAAGAATTAGAAGAATTTAATTATTCTTCTTTACTCCAGTGGGCTTATCACGAATTTAGTCTGGCTTTCGAATCGAGCTGTCACAAGTAAAACGGATCCGCTAGCAATCGAGATCATGAATTTTTACTAACGACTAACGAGCACCAGCAATCTATCAAATGAACGAAAGATCGAGGCGTTCAAAAATTAACAAAAAGTATCTAAAATATTGTAGTTCCAAATCCGCACGCGGTGGCGCTGCTCAAATTTCCATACAAATCGCTTGAAGCGAACTCGGTTCGAAAGCCAGACTAAAATTCGTGATAAGCCCACAGAATCCAACATTCTAAATTTAGCTGTCGGTTTGAAGATACGAATGCCCACTATCCAAAATGACCTTACAGGCTAAAGAGGTCTCAAAAAATCAAAGTTAAATAAAGTTTTAAGAGAATTCTTAAACAAACAAAAGCGAATAGTGGTTTATAAGATAGCGAGTGAACGCTGACAGACCTGGATATCACATGAACTGCATCCGGACAATCCGGCTTTTATTCTGGATCTTGGGATCCATGCAACTGATATTGCACTTCCAACCTCGCGATAGTGATGTGTATATATTGTTGTCGATAATTGTACAAATTTATCGAGAGTCGAGGTTTTGTGTAAACTATATCTTATTGTTTTATTTTGAACCACACTGCTTTAGTTTGAACATAATAATTAATATAATTGTTGTAGCCAAACTTATAAACGTTTTTAAACAAAACTAACGCCATCTTGTGGAAGGTTTAAACATCACTAATATTTAAAAAATAAAACATAGAGCCTTGAGTACATTAGGGCATTCGTCTGTCATTTTAACTACAATAGAAACAAAATTCATACCTACCCTACTCTAAATATTTTAGTCTACCCCCAAATATACGAATGTTAGGTTATTTATTATTGTAATGAAAATAGTTTTTATAGTTGATATGGAATCCTTAGGCATTTAAAAAAATAGATACGATAAATAAAAAAATATTAAGAATGAACACCACTAGCGCTGTATTCAAGTACAAAAGCTCTTTGTGGGATTGAAACTTTTTGACTCTGAGGGATTGCCATCTGCAAAGTAGTTGCAAATATATTCTCAAACTACAATATATTTACAAAGGCTACGTAATACATAAGTACATACAAAAAATACATTCGCTTTTATCACGCCTATAGTTTAAATCAGTCTTTCCCAAAGTGAGCGATAACTGGAGGCCTAGAGAGGGGCGGTAAGGGTTTAATTAAACTCCAGGCGAGACTGATTTTCAAAGTTAGACGAGAAAGTTTGGGAACGTCTGGTTTAAATAGTCATGAATAAAAAATGAATAATTTTTTTTTTAATTCAGCAGTGCCTGTATCATATTTTTAAAATGTGGGTAAAATTTACAGTACTATTGGCAATACTTTTACTTATTAATAATGTAAACTAGTTTATTTTGTTAAAATTCCTGAAAACTAAACTAAAAATGACATACTAGTCGTTAGTTCCCACGTGCCGGGACGATGGTTACTGAATCGCATACCAACCCCACCACATCACAGTAATAATAATAATAATAATAACTCTTTATTGCACACATAGATAATAAAATAAAAAAATAAAAAAAAAAAACAATAGGCGGCCTTATCACTGAGTAGTGATCTCTACCAGGCAACCAACCTTTAGGTAGTAAATTGAGAATTTAATTGGGGTTAAGGGTGCAAAAAAAAAAACAGTACTTCTACGATTATAATCAATAATTAATTGCAAATTTTATATTAAGTCAACAATGATATAATTGCAGTTAATATTTTATTAATCTTAATAATTTCAATTTAATTTGTAAAATTGAGTAATTCATTGCGATACTTCTAACATTTTTTCCCACTAAAAGCATTATTTCATCATTTTTTTTTAATACTGTCCACACGCCTATAATAATATATAGATAATAAAGTTCCTGCAAAACATACGAAAACGAAATTAAACAAAAATTTAATTAAAAAAATACATATATTTAATCAAAAACAATCTTTTTCCCTTCAAATGGTTTGATACCCGACTGTTTTTTCTTAGCTTCCCAAGACGGATGCAATTTCTCCGGAACTTTCTCCTTAAATTTATCATCATTACTGCTTTTATTAATTTCATTCTTTGAATCACACTTATTATTATTTCTATTTTTATTATTTCTTTCAAAATTAGTATCATTATTAAATTTATTTTTATTACTATTATCAAAGTTAGCTGTATGTGCTTTAAACCGAGGTGTTCGACCAAACATGATGGCTCTCCTTAATTTTCTATTACCCTGTTGATGTTCTTCTTTCACTTCATCAGGAGCCCTAGGCTCGACCAACGACATATAACTCTCTCCACTTGGAGTAATAAAGAAGGGATCCACAACCCGAGTCTCCTCAATCTTAGGGGCTGCCGGAATCTTTTTCATTTGAAATTTATCTCTCTTTTTCTGTATTTTATCAATGTTCTTCTTTTTGTTTTGCAAATTTGTTCCTTTATTAGGTTTATTAGCTAATTTAGAGGCTTGCACTTTAGATTCAGTATTACCAGTCTCTTCTAAAGTTATATTATCATATCCTAAATCCAATCCTACTGCTTCTTTTGAAGGTATATGATGTTCGGAAATGTCATCCGAGTCAACACTTTCAGGTTCTATTTCGTGATCACTCCCTTCACTGTCAGGATTATCTATTACTGGTTTTATTTTTTTATTATTG
This sequence comes from Tineola bisselliella, assembly GCA_028551675.1. Taxonomy (NCBI): domain Eukaryota; kingdom Metazoa; phylum Arthropoda; class Insecta; order Lepidoptera; family Tineidae; genus Tineola; species Tineola bisselliella. The sequence continues at coordinate 60,399 of JAPWLS010002447.1, forward strand.
GGCTTATTAACTACATTAGCTAGTTTAGGTCTTTTTTCTTTAGGTACATCATCTTCTTCTAAACTTTTATTATCATCTCCTGCATCCATTTTTGCTGAATTATCAGAAAACCGATCTAGGCTTTTGTCTGTAGGTTCTATTTCTTCATCATGTGAATGGAAATCATCCCCGCTATCATTTCCAATAGTATGATAATCATTATTAGATTGTATGACATTAATTTCCTTTGTTTCCTCAAGTTTTGTAGATTTACTATCAAAAGTTTCTGATCCACTTTCTGGATCATTTTTAAAACCTTGATCACTTTTCATTGGTGTTTTAACAGGATGTATGTCTTCTACATGCCATTTGTCTTTTTCAGCTTTCTTTCTCCACTTTTCTTTAGCTTTCTCTCTCTGCTCCTGTTTAATCTTCCTCCTTTCTTCCCGAGACATGAGTAAGTCATCTATAGCAATGTTTGTGTATCGCGAACGGAGTATATTATATTTGTCTTGGAGGCTTTTGTGTAAGAGTAGTCTTGCGCAGGCTCTGTTTATATCAATGACAGGCTTATTTAAATAGTCCGATAGTTGCCCTTTATGTGTAACTGAAAATTTAGCTAAGTCCTTTGTTGTCACTTTCTGAAATTCAAAATTATTAATTTTAAACAATTGTTAGTTTGTTCCAATTACTCAAAAATAAGCTAGGGTTTAGCATCTTGTCACATGAATTTTGAGCTGCATTAATTTCTAATAAAAGTGTTTTTATACCAAATAAACGTCATTACTTTAAGACTTTTAAAATTCCGAATAATGAACAATACAACAACAAAAGAATTCACTTACGATTTCATAGTATTGTGCATTTTGCTCTCTGTTTTACCTAGTTTTATACCACTATTTCGATATAAAACACTGTAATGAATTGTAATAAACTAATTTTTCACATAATTTCATTATAAACTTGTCACTTAATAAATTGTATTCAATAACCAATACTAAGAAATCGTAGGTGATTTTTTTTTTGTTGTTTTGTTCATTATTCAGTATTTTAAAAGTTTTAGCAATAAATTTTCAAGTATTAGAAGTGGTAATGATGTTTATTTGGTAACTTGTATTAGAAATTAATGCAGTTCAAAGTTCATGTGACTAGATGCTAAACCCTAGCCCAAAAATATATAAAACCCGATGATTTTTACTAACTTCTTAGTGCGATTTTTTAGTCTTTGATACTGGGATACATACTTTAATTTGCAGTACTTCATTGACAGCACTCTCGGCTTTTCGTTTCAATTTGGCTTGACGATTTTCCGGGCCTTTCTTTTCTGCCAACATTTTCGCTTTTCGAGTCAGTTTATGTATTATTTGTATTTTAGCTTGATTCATTTTCTGTTTGAGGTGTATAACCTGGAAATTGTATCGGTAAATTTATGAAAATTGGTTGCTATTGTAAATATATATATTTTGGTTAAAAATGGGTTTAGCCCCGAAGTTTTGCGGTTAGTCTGAAAAGCCGTGCCTTTTGGGTAATTACAATTTATATATAAGTACATGATTTAATAATTTATTATTGTCAAGTATTATAAATATGAATGTAAGCAATTTACCTCATTATTGAAGGCCTGTTTCACAGCCCCCGCCTCCATGTTTTGAAATTTTATAACCTCAAAATTTATACGAGTTTGACTTAAGTATAAAATAATACAAATTATAGTGTCTAATTATCATTTATTGATTGAAATATTCATTTAAAAAACACAAATAAACGCATTTTTTTCAAGCAAAATTCGTACACGGCGACCGAGTTTGACATTTAAATGTTATCACAGTAAAAATAACGATATAAGTATAAAGCAATATTTATAAAATATAATAAGATTTAAAAAAAATCATAATTAAAAATATTTCTATTACACAATTATAATATTTATACAAAATTGTACATTTTTGTCGATTTTTAGTTTAGTTTTGAAATTAAAAATACGTTCAAAAACTTTAGTAAATAATAATTTCGTAATGTCTATTTCTTAAAATAACTAATTGTTATAACATATTATTGTATTGTATTTGATGTTTTGAAACAAATAATTTGCAGTTGTACTGATAAAATTTCAAATCGCTTCCACTTGTAGTTGGTAAATATTTAACATTGTCAGATAAGCTCTTATTTTCTGAACGAACCTTTCTTTCAATTCGTCGGATTCGTCTGTCGATGTACGTTTTCTTTAATAAGATTTGTATTTGTGTTTATCTAAGTAATCCAAGTTTTATAAAACTTTTGAATTTTTGCAAATGAATCCTCTATGCTAGAAGTGTTGTTGTGTATAACTATTTTTTAGATTATTCTGCCGTATTTCAGCATGGCGCCCCGGTTTGAGATCGCAATTGGTCTGCGAAAAGGCCACAAAACAACTAAGATATCTGCTGGGAAAAAGGGAGTAACAGATAAGACCATCAAAATCAGACCTTCTAGGCGTAAGGGGGTAAGTTTTATACATACATTTTTATTTACGCCGTGTTAGGTTATATACATTGTTTATTATTAATTACTTAAATTAATTTGTCAATTATATTGATTACAGCTTCAAACTAAGCATTCAAAGTTTGTCAGAGATCTTGTGAGAGAAGTCGTTGGTCATGCACAGTACGAGAAGAGAGCCATGGAATTGTTGAAGGTTAGTTTGGTTTTATATTTCTGGTAATTTTTTTTTACCTATGTCCGGTAATTTGAAATTGAAAACACTTTTAATATACGTGAATTCATACTAAATGAACATATTATTAAATCTCAAAAGAAGCAACTTACTAAAAAGTGGAAACAAATTAAAAATACACTCACAATTTCATGGAATTGTGCGTTTTGTTGTGTGTTTTACCTTGTTTTATACGATTATTTCTGTACAAAATGCTAAAATGAACTCTAATAAACTATTTTTAAACCATTTCACATAATTCACAAAATAAAACCCTCACAAACTTATTACCAGTTTTGTTTTTGTTAATGACAGCAAAGAATTGTGATGACTAGCATGGGCTCAGGGTGGGGCAGCAGTCTAAAATAATATGTTACTAGCAAACTATATCCGCGGTCTTACCCCGGTTAATTTTTTTTGTGTCGACCGACGACTGTTGAGTGTGAACTTTCTTACGAATATTAAGTATTGTAGTTAGTACCTAGATAATTAAGTTTTTTAGTTTTTTCAAATTCATGTGCCACAAACCACAATGCTAAACACTAGCCCTAAATTATTCCAACAAACAATACTTAGTATTGATTATTTTTTTAGAAGGTGAACCAAATAGAGAGAATTAATATATAAATGTATTATATTCCAGGTATCGAAGGACAAGCGCGCCCTGAAGTTCTTGAAGCGTCGTCTCGGAACACACATACGCGCAAAGAGGAAGCGTGAAGAGTTGAGCAATGTGCTTGCTCAGATGAGGAAAGCTGCGCACGCGGCCCACGCGCATTAATATCTAAATAAATAGATTAAACTACACTTTTGTGGGTTGTTTTTTTTATGTAAAGCTAAAAAGTTCCTGTAGATGGCGCCGGGATCATTCACACATGCACCTTTTGTGTAAATTTGACACATTTTACAAGGAAGTCGCCTTTTTTTAATTGAATTTATAAATCTTCATGGTATTTATGTATTACTAGCTTTTACCCGCGGCTTCGATCGCATTTAAGACATTAAATTTAAGTATCAGAGATCATTTCAATAGAAATGAATCGACATGATTCCAAACAGCTGAAACTATAGTAAAAATAATATATTTTAAATAAAAAGTATCCTATGTTACTTCTAGTACCTGCAAAAATGTGTGTACAAAGTTTCATGATGATCGGTTAAGTAGTTGTTGCGTGAAAACGTAACAAACAAACTCACATTCATATTTATAGTATTAGTAGGGATTGTGGCACCTATCACTGGTTAGGTTATAAAAATGTAAATTTCATTAAAAAAAGTTTCTCGATTTCCCTGAAAAATGAATCGAATTGACTTGGTGTATAACTAAGATATGACATGCTATATTGGCTTTGCTGTTGTGGACTGCTAGAACTATTATAAAGTTATTAAAAGGAAGTTACTGGTATCGATATTTTGTAGTTTAACTGAATAATTTTATATAATTAGTTGTTTCAGGCGTTACTTTGCGGAAATCCATATTAAAGGAAATTATTCAAAATTATTTTGCTTATAATTCCCGCTACAACATTTAGTAATTTGTCTCGACGCGTTTCGCCACTTCACGTGGCATCATCAGGATACGTGAAGTGGCGAAACAAATTACTGAATGTTGTAGCGGGAATTATAAGCAAAATAATTTTGGTCTTTAAATGCTTTGTCAGTTCAATGTTTTCATTTTGTATATAATTTTGGTATCCAATGAACAAAACATTTATGTTAAAGAGAATTTTAGCGTGGATTTCTGTACTCTTTTATTGGATACTTGATTCTTGAACTATAGAGGAAATTTTAGTGTAAAAAAAAGCTTGTAGCCCAAACAGTGGTCTACTGTTATTCTGAGCTGTGATGAAGGTCTTACAGTAGCACAAATAAATCTTTTTGAACCGGATTATTTATACATTAAATAATGATAAAATTAATCGTTTTAATCTCTAAGATTAGTATAGATTATGAAGTTTGCGTTTTAGGGTTTACAAAATTAGCTAAATCTATTTTTCTACAATACCTAAATAACTAATAGACGTATTAAATTAGTTTAGAGCAGCCATTCTCAAAGTGTGTTCCGCGGAACCCTAGGGCTAAAATAAATAAATTAGGGCTTAAATAATTATATTAAGGCTTTTTCCTTCGCCAAAAAAGTTTGAGAACCGCTGGTTTAGAGGTATGAACCAAGCCATATTTGAGTTATATTGTACAAACTACAATCTTCAAATGGATACAGATTAGACTTTGGACTGGAAGAAGCAATCATTAGAAAGAGATAACTATATTCTTATCGTGTCGAAGTTGAGGCATGTGTGAAAGGGATGCAGATATCTCCTTTGCCGTTCACGACACGACGTTCGTTTCTCTTTTTATTCTATCGTTTATATACCTACAAAAACTGTATCCATTTGTATTGTTTTTGTTTTCCTCGCTCGCAATGTAGCTTAACCTTAATGTAAGTTATCAAACCCAGGATTAGATTATACAAAATATTTTTCTTTACTTTAGTTGTGATAGCCTAAAGGGAACAATGGTAAATATTATTGTTTATTTTAAATAAAAGTTTAGTATCTTAGCGCTTTTTTGATATAACAATTGTTAAATTTAATAAACTCACGCTCATGTTTCTTTGGGGGTAGATATAAGTTACAGTTTTACCTTGAAATATGATCACCATATAAGGGCTTATTTTTCTTACAGAAATTATTAATTCTTCTAACCTTATTCACATCATCATGGTCGTGGGTGGTTAAACCAATAAAAACAGATCTAGAAGAGTTGTATTCTTCTACAGATGAAAGAGTAATTAATGTTCAAACGAAATGGATGAACATGACACTTGACCATTTCAATCCTTTGGACACGAGAACTTTTAAAATGGTTAGTGATTCCTGCAAAAATAGAGAACAAATGACAAATGAATTTGAAAAATGCCTGTAAACAGAAGTCACCTTCACTATGCTGGCTTTATGAGATAAGAATTTTAATTGTATGTTTAAAAAATCAATATACGAGTATATGTATTTAAGAGCGTTCTGTGCTACTTAGTACTTTTTTGATCAAAGTACTAATTCGACCAAACAGTACTTGAAAACAGTGGGCTTATCACGAATTTTAGTCTGGCTTTCGAACCGAGTTCGCTTCAAGCGTTTTGCATGGAAATTTGAGCAGCGCCACCGCGTGCGGATTTGGAACTACAATATTTTAGATACTTTTCGTTAATTTTTGAACGTCTCGATCTTTCGTTCATTTGATAGATTGCTGGTGCTCGTTAGTCGCTAATAAAAATTGGTGATCCCGATTGCTAACGGATCCGTTTTACTTGTGACAGCTCGATTCAAAAGCCAGACTAAATTCGTGATAAGCCCACAGAGATTCTCGAAGAAGGAATGAACGCTAAAAAAATAATTAATTATCAATACATATTACTTAATACCTAATTATTTCAGCGATACATGATAAACGATGAATTTGTCGATGGAAATGATCGTCCAATATTTATATTCGTTGGCGGCGCGTGGTCAATAAGGCCTGGGTGGTTATTAGCTGGGAATATGTATAAAATGGCGCAGGAAAATCTGGGATTTATGGTTTATACTGAACATAGATACTATGGGGAAACTCAGCCATTTCAGTTAGTACTTTTTAAATAATCTTAATCCTTCTTATGGTTTTCAACTTAAAAAACTCGACTGTTGCCAAACTATCAAAATTCTTTTAAATAAAGCGAATTAATGCGAACCTACTGGTGAAATGCAGAACTAAAACCGCCCCATACATAAACTAAATTACAGAATAGAACGGAAAGAAAGTATTATTTACCTCTATTTAACAAAATCATTCGCTATAACAGGGAAAGTAGAGATTAATAATTTTTTAAAACTTGTTAAAACGAATCGTAAACCAATCTATTCTGTATAACAAACCTTATTGTAACAAGTTACTTGATAGAACGAATTATTTTCTGATTCTCTTCAGTATCGTTATATCAAGGCTGCACTGTATATGTTGTTTTAATAAATCTTTCAGAAACACAACTCCTGAAGACTATCGTTTCTTAAACGCTAATCAAGCGTTGGCTGACTTAGCTGTATTTATTAGAACGTTAAAACAAGAGGAAAGGTTTGTTAATAGCAAAGTGATACTGTATGGACCGTCATATGCTGGAAATTTAGTATTGTGGTTTAAGCAGAGATATCCACATCTGGCTTTTGGGTCTATTGCTTCTGGATCGCCGATTAAGGCTGAGATGGAGTTTTCTGGTGAGTATTTTAATTTAGAAAAAAAACTATATTAATTTAATTTTTACGTTTTAACAGTTCTGTTAATATTTTTTTTTAAAACACGTAAAACTATTGTTCCGTACCAAATCCATAGATTATTATTTTCCATATTTATTATTCATTTTGCTGGCTGGCAACATTCCTGTTCCCCCGCCACCTTATTTCGTCCCGATGGCAGCGCCCTCTCGGCGACAGTGTGTGTAACTAGGAATAACTACGTGACCGCACGCGCTCGGATCACCGCCGACAAATAATTCGTGCACCGTCATTCTATTCAACATTTCAACGCAATCAAAGAAGGAATCGACTAATGCAATAAACCAGCACCTAAGGATCGCTCCGGAGACGACAGTGGAAGAGTGGGAAAGCCGAGCCCATCGTGAGTACCCCTTTCTTTTCCATTCCTGCATACTGTCCGTCAGCCAGCATTTTATATCAGACAACTATAATTAGAAAATGTCTAATTAGTAATCGGACTCCCTAAGTAGGTAAGCAGACATACCTAAACGTATCATAGCAGTTTATGAACAAAATGTTCTTATATTTTTAGGTTATTTAGAAATAGTGGAACGTTCTCTTCGAACTGAAGGTGGTGATTTATGTACCGACATAATTGGAGAAGGAATTAGGGAGATTACAACTGCATTACAATCACAAGCCGGTCGTGATGAAATCTATCGAGTTTTTAAGTAAATTTACACATCGCTAAAATTGCTATATTAAAAATTCAGGCGTTTAAATATTTTAAATAATTTATTGCAGTTTATGTCAGAGGCTGGTAGAACCAATAAACGTGTTAGATTTGGGCACGTTTTCCTTAATGTTAACTCGAGAGTTTGGTGATGCGGTTGAAACAGCTCGTCCCGGTTCGATTATTGTTTTATGTGATTTCTTCCAAAGTGATATTTCTGGTATGGAAAAAAATTACTACATATTTTACTATTATATAATGTTATATATCAGCGGTTCTCAAACTTTTTTTGGCGAACGAAAAAGCCTTAATATAATTATAAAAAACCGATTTATATGTATTTATGAATAATCATATTGCAATGTAATATTACGTAATATTTCGTTGGAATATGTAATATGTAACCTTATAATCTCCCTTTGGTAGGTGTTTTTTTGCAGTATTTTAGCCCTAGGGTACCGCGGAACACCACTTTGAGAATGGCTGTTATATATATATTTCCCACTTAATTCTGAACAAGTAGTTGATAAAACCAAATAAATTTCTCTAATTAATTTTAAATATTTTTATTAGGAATTTAGCTTGTATAGCAGGAGTGGCTAAGATCCTTGATTGTTCGAGCTATTTTTCAAAATTTGTAATTTTTCGCGAGATTTATATTTGTTGTCAGTAATTTTTTAATATATAATAATGCAAAAATGAAATTCTGGATGGAATTCGGGTACAATTATCGAGAGCCACAAATAAACCTTCAAAGAATCGCAGGCTGGCCATCCCTCTTATACAGCCTTAAGGCCTTACCATTAAATAAATATCATTTTAGGAACAACACCAATGGAAAAGATAGCTGGTTTCATAAACTTGCGTAATCCAACAAATGAATGTCGCGATACGAGATATAATTCGTTAGTCAACTATTACAGGGGGAATGGTGATTGTAAGTAAAAATACAGTAATACCCCGCTTTACGCCACCCCGTTATGCGCGTCTTCACTATAACGCGAAATTACTGTAAATCCAATTAGAATTTATATCTAATATGATTAGAATAGCTTACAAATATTTGACTTACAGCTCGTTCCTGGTTATATCAGACATGCACTGAGTTTGGATATTTTCAAATAGCACCAACAAGCGGTACATTATTCGATTCTTTAATACATATTGATGTACATTTTTATGTGAGCTTCTGCAGGGAACTATTTTCTAATAAGTAAGTATTGATCTTTAAGCTTCATGGGTATAGATACCACTGTCTGGCAGATTAAACCTGACATCGAAAGGGCCACCATGCCAGGATACTATCTATATAGGTATATAAAAATGAATGTTTATCTGTATGTCCTTTATTGATCATGTGATGATCTTTAGCAAAGTTGTTGTGCAGGTTTCTGAGTTGGTACGACCAATTTTCGACAGATGGCGCAACTGTCATTACAATGAATTTCATATGTTGCCGTGACAGTTCATGACAGCTCACATTGAACAGACAATACTGTCGTCAAAAGAAAAAATATTTGTGTAATGTCTTTCCTTCAAATTTATTGTAGTTAGCGCCGTAGTAACGCGCGCAGTGTACAGCTAGTTTAAAATAAAAATAAAGTCGCATAGAGCCATTTAACTTAGTTTTTTAATATTTTAGCTTCACAGTAGATTTTCTTCGTGATGCCGTAGAACGTGTCAACCTAATGTTCGCGGGTTTGAATCCTGTTGTAAATAATACAATTAACATCCACGGAGAACTTGATCCATGGAGAGCTTTGGGAGTTTATAATCGGGATTTGGGAGATAACTCGCCGACCTACAACATTGCTAGGTAGGTATGCTTTTAAATACCATATAGGTATAGATACCACGTGTAGTTTTTATTCAGGCGCTTAATCAAAAGCATTACATATAGCAGCGGTTCTCAAACTTTTTTGGCGAAGGTAAAAGCCTTAATATAATTATAAAAAACTGATTTATATGTATTTATGAATAATCATATTGCAATGTAATAATACGTAATATTTAGTTGGAATATTTAGATGTAACCTTATAATCTCTCTTTGGTAGGTATTTTTTGCAGTATTTTAGCCTTAGGGTCCCGCGGAACACACTTTGAGAATAATATAATAAACATTCGATTGTTTGTATGTATTGAATAGGCTCCGGAACTACTGGACCGATTTGAAAAATTCTTTCGCCAGTAGAATCCTATATTATCCCCGATGAACATTATATTGAGTACGCTACTTAAATTATTGACAATAGAGCAAAGTGATGTACTAGCTACATAACACTTTTATAGAGGACGTCAATATCTACAAAAAAGTCCGCGATATCACATGAGTAACTATTTCAGTTACGTCACAATAACTACTTTTTCATGTTAAAATTTAAACTTCATAGTACTTTATATCTTCATTACTACGCGAAAAAAAGTCGCTGGCAACAGCTGGTTTCTGATAAGCATGAAAGTCACACGTGTATGACGCCATTGACGCAGTTGCCAACAAGACAACTAAATATATGTTTGTTATGAGGGGGGACGGCGCGGACGCAGTCCCCACTACCAAAAATTACGCGCCCGAGTTACCCACATTAGGGGTAATCACAGGGGTCAACCTTGCCGCAGTGCAATGGCAGGCCTCGCCCTGGGGGAACCGCCTTCTTGATCACGGTATCCCCCACGCCAGGTAAGTATGCTTTTCTTCGCTCGCGCCGAACTATATGAATAGCTGCCCCGGCCAAACGACTTGACGTTCTTAAACAACAGTGGCTCCATCTAGTATCATATCGACGAACTATTAATGCTTGAAACTCACACCGCTGTCGCTGTTAGCGAAACGTTTCTTTAATGCAACTTTTAGTACCGTATGATTATATTATTAATTAATGTTGTATAATAAAACAGATTATGGAGTTAATTTTTATTTATGTATAAACACTATATGACATCGCTTTTTTAAAACCATAATAGAATTTTAGTTTTATTGACGTATCTTTTTCAGAGCTTCCCATCATTTTGACATAATGCCGTGGTTACCAACAGACACTATAACGATGACGAACACACAACAAAGATTAAGAAGAACCGTTTCTAGCTGGCTAAGCTAAATGGATTATCAATCATGGCATGAACGCATTTTCTGCGCGTTTCTAATAAAGTTATTTATTTTATTTAATATTGATTGTTATTTATTTTAAAACGAAACATTACACTGGACTTTTTCTATTTGAATCGCTACAATTCCTGGCGCAGGTATAGACCAAAAATTCTAAATGACTTTGAAAAAAAAAACACATTCCTTCTTTCGGTTTCTCGCAACCCGATTTCGAATATACATTCCGTTATTATTGGGTTATTTTATCTATACCAATATTATACAGAGGAAAGATTTGTATGTTTGTAACGAATTGGCTCAAAAACTGCTGGACCGATTAGAAAAATTCTTTCACCATTTGAAAGCTACATTATCACTGATCAGTGTGGGAAATAATAAGATCCCACAAGGGCTGGGAAAAAATAAGGATCCTTACTAAAACTACAATAATGTAACTCAAGGTTGCCAAAAATTGCCATAAAAGGCAGCCTTCGTTAAAATATAAAACATCATTAAACTTCATAGTACTCGAGCGAAGTCGGGAACAACAGCTAGTTTTACACAAATTGAATCTTGGACTTTGTTTAACACTTAATTATTTATTTTGGAAAAATTACATAAACTTTATATAAATAATTGTGTATTCGATCATCTGATTTTTATAATAAAATCAAGACAAACATAATTATCTTGACGTATTAGGATAACCTAACTGACCTTAGTCGAAACTAAAAATTGCGTCACCGATATTAAATAAAAACAATCATTTGTTATATTATTCCTTCGTGTATCTAATGTTTCTATTTCAATATTTGCAATTTTTTTCTGTTTCACAAATCAAAGTACATAGGTATCTATATCATATAAAAAAGTTACAAATTCCTAGGTCTAGAATGATCATATGACGGAGAATAAAAATCTATACGATTAATTATATAGATATGACGAGAGGAGTACGTCCTGTCAATTTGGATGGAGCGTTTTGTCACTTCAATCCGACATATTAACAGTTGTCTCTTCTAAAAGGAAAATCTTCTTTATTAATGGCCTCAGATGTCTAATGAAGACAATTCTGCCATTGTCGAGTATTTGAGCAAAAACCCAATAAGAGATAATAAAATTTTAATTCACACGTAAAACCCATGTCAAAAAATCACCACCAAGGGAAATGTTGATAAAAAAACCGAACTGAAATAACCTACCAACAAATAAACAATAAAAACAATTACGTCTACGATAAAAATCGAAGTCAATACTATTATTAAAATAATATTTATTTTATGACGCAGTGGCCCATCATTATTATAATGACCCCAGAGGTTATGTTGTGATAAAAACAATGATGTAACATATATTAAAGTAACATTGACAAATTATAAACAAAATAACAACCATAATGTGCAAGACACTACTCCACTCCACGCCACGCCACGCAACGAATGCATTCAAATTATTCTTCTAAACATTGATCCTAAGAGAAGATATAAATATATATTTTAAAATGTAGTTTAAATAAAACAAAAATATAGCAAATTTAAAGTTATTTATTTATTTATCTTATTAATAGATAAAATATGGACCGTGTATAACTAAAATTAATCACATTATGACATTTTAACCAGCTTCTTATATCATTTTAGGAACAAAAACAAAACTGGGTAATTGTTTTTTTAGTATATAACTAAACAGCATAGGCGACTTGCCACGATACTAGATTTACATGTTCTAAGCAGCCATTAGATAACAATCCGAAAACAATATTTTTCAGCTAGACATTTCTTCTTTATAATTTCACATGAAGATAACATCAAATATGTAATTCAAAGGTATCATACCTTCCCTTAATCTTTAACTACTGAGGTGGGGCTTCTCAGGTTTTGAGAAAATAAAAATTTTAAATTACTCTAATTAGTTATTTTTTAAAATAATTTTATTTATTCTTGCTGATTTTTTCCAATAAATGCTAAGTGTTTTCTAAACTTGGAAATAATCGTTAATTATGTCTAAATAAATTATAAAAAAAAAATATTTTATTTAGATACATCCACTGAAACTAATTTTTATATACTAAACCCTAAAGATTTTTAAATATAAGCACATATATATACGGGAATCTGAAGCCCCCACGTCAGTGTTTATGTGAAATTAAATCCACCTCAGTTGTTAAAGGTTAAATGCAATAATGCTACACAAAATTACAGAAAAAAAAAACAATTTTTAAAAATAAAATCTTCACTACATAATACATTTCATTAAATCACAAATTAATAGTGGAATTAAAGTAGATAATTTTTACATAAAAAAGAAACAAAAGAATTCACTCCTTTCAAAATGTCTTTATAAATTTTCGAAAATAATAATTTACAATTTCAAACTTTTGAAGCACCTTTGCTGATCTCAATAATTAATTCATCTTTTTTAAAATTGATTTCATATTAAATTAATTAGTAATCAATTGATTTTATTTGATTCCACGCTACGTATAATCGATTTAAAGGAAGTAGTAACACATTTTGGAAACATATAGGTAGACCACTTGACATTTTTTCATAATAGTTACATTAATTAGCAATTTTCTTTACCAAAATAGAACAGTGACTTAAAATCTACGTGTCAATTGTAGAAATAAATGCCACGCGCCAATCTCCCATTTTGTCCATATATAAAAACAGCAATACAAAAAATGCATTTCAATTTAGTATTTCATTATAAAAAATATTGTTCAAAAACTTAAGTGCACTTTTTCCGTCATAAAAAATATAGTATTTTCATTCCGACATTATGAACATCCTTTTTAGATAACATGGAACTTTGAAACGACCATCGTGTACAAAAATATATTAAATTGCAGAGAGATGCCAACATAAGAATCATGTAGTATCAATATATATATAAAGAACAAGTTTATTAAAATGCATTAATGACCTAGACCTGTACCCAGGAACGACTCTCAAGCAGTTTCGATCTTTAATCATCTTAAACGTAGAATTTGCATAAATATTCCAAAAAAAAATAAACATTCAACAAGAGATTTTTACTCGAGAGTCGTAACTAAATGAGTCTGAAAAAATAATGTATAACATAAGATTTGGTATATATGTTTGACTTGTACAAATTCAAAAGCCGTCACATAACTAAATAATTGGTATTAATTCACAAGGCTTTTCTATAATGTTCGAATTGTATGAACGTGAGGTCAAATGTCAAAAAGCGCAAGTGTAGACACTACACTATTTAACTTACAAAAGCAATGTAAAATGCACTATTACTCAAAAAAATTGAGTTTAAACTAAAATTACTCTTCTAAATATTGAAATGTTAACACTAGATTTACCAGACCAGTCAAAATGACTGATCTTGCAAGATCAAATTAAAATTCCTACTGCCTGCAACATTTTCTTTAATTCTTCTAATCTTCTTTAATTTATAACAGAAGAATTAGTTTTATGAATTTTATATTATTTTATAAGTATATATTTGTAACAAATATATACTTTTTTGGTTTTGGTAGAAATAGGTATATTTAAACTGGTAAATCTAGTGTTAAAGGAACGTCTTTTAAAATAGACAGCGCCTGGAAAGGTAAAAGATCCGTTGCTTAAAATGAGTATTGAATTTTTATCTATGCCAAATTAGATCATGGTGTAAATTTATATTTCTCATTGGCATAGTGTACTAGGCAACTGTCTATGAAAACAAAAAATAACTTAATCTTGTAACAAGAAAACTAAGATGAAAAAAATAATAAATGAAAACACTAGAACTAATATGGAACATTGGAGAACAAGTATGAGACAGACTCCCCGTTGTGGGTGCGTCTCACAGCCTCCGCAAGCATCATGGATACATCTATACATTGTATTCTAGGACAGTCCTGCATATGCTTCTCTTGAGGTATCGTGTTCGTAACCACCACAGCCTCCAAACAAGCATTGTTGATCCTGGAGATTGCCGGCCCGGAGAATATGCCATGTGTTAATATAGCATATACCTTAGTAGCTCCTGCTTCCAACAGCTTCTCAGCAGCATGGCAAATGGTACCACATGTGTCAGCCATGTCATCAACTAATATAGCTGTGCGGTCCTTCACGTCACCCACCAATACCATAGATGCTACTTCGTTAGCCTTCTTTCTCTCTTTGTGTATAAGAGCAAATTCCACGTTCAATCTGTCAGCAATAGACGTCACCCTCTTAGCGCCACCCGCATCTGGTGACACTACAATACTGGTTTTCCAGTCAGGAATGTTCTCTTTGATCCATTTCAATACTGCTGGCTCTGCAAATAAATTGTCAACAGGGATGTCAAAGAATCCTTGAATTTGTGACGCATGGAGGTCCATTGTGATGATGTGATCAGCCCCAGAGACTGATAGTATATTAGCTACCAACTTGGCTGTGATTGGCGCCCGGCTTTTGTCTTTCTTGTCTTGTCGGGCGTACGGGAAGCATGGTATTACAGCAGTGACGCGGGATGCTGATGCAATCTTGCAAGCGTTGATCATTATAAACAACTCCATGAGATTATCATTGATTTCTCCGCTACCGCTCTGGACTATGTAGACGTCTTCACCGCGGACCGACTCACCAATTTCGACGCACGTTTCCATGTTGCTGAATTTCTTGGTTACCACCTTACCTAAATCGATTCCGAGACGATCCACGATCTTTTGGGCGAGGTCCGGGTGCGAGCTCCCGCTGAATACTTTAATGTTCGGCATTCTTGTAGTTAAAGGTAAAATCGGAGGCTTAGAATTATCCTTAGATATAGTTTCAGTCAATGCAGTAGATGGCATCGACCTACGACTGCGGCTCGCGACGATTATGAAGATACTAAACGTTTAAAGCGATTGTGTAAGTTAACGTGATGATAAGAAACAACAAAGACAACGTGGGTCAGCCGCGCGGGCCCCAAACACGCTCAAATGCGAGATAAAACTTCAAGTTCGCAGTTGCACGTTCCGGATGAATTTTGACATAACAAATTGAAAGTGTTGCTATAAGACTTGCATTAATTATTATAAATTATTAAAAGAAAAGTTGAATTATAGGTTTTGTATGTGAAAGAGAAAAACAAGAAATTAATAAAGTATTTTTTGGCATTAATTTGTTTAAAAATACCAGAATTCAAGACTAAAACATGTTATTATATAACAATATTTGACATTAATTATTGACATTTCAGTTTATTGTTTGTCTCTGGGTCGTTGGGGTTTTTTCGCGGTATTTTAGACGCTCTTATTATTTGTTTATTTAAAGCATTTTTTTACTTATGCTAAATGTATAAAATATCAAAATGGATAATTACACAGTTACATATCTTTAAATATGGGATAAGAAAGAAGATTTTGTAAACATATGTTCAAAAGTTGTCAAGGCACGTAATTAGCGCATAGAACATAGATAAATAACACATTGTTTATTTTCATATGTAATATGAAGTTGTGTATTATATGGACACGTTAATAAATTTCATTTCAATCATGAATGACAAAGTTATTGCTTGCAAAAAGTTCAAGAAAACACGTCTAGATCGCTGCATCAGTTGGCTAAAGGAGCAAAATAAAAATCCAAACAAAATTAAGGTAGAAAACGACATCAATTTTATTGTGGAAAATAACCAATTGAGAAGTAAGTTCTTATCTAAAGATATTGACGAAACTATACCAGAAGGAGTTAACGAAGGCGAAATTAAGCCTGTTCATGTTGTAAGTACATAATTTTATTGATGACTAGTTTATACAATAATAATTGTTAGTTAAATAACTGAATAAAAATAAATTATATATTAAAAATTAAAATAGGTATCTTCTTTATAGCAAAACCATACAATTTTCAATTATTTAGTACTTTAATACTGATAAATCGATCTACATAAGATGGTGCTGAAAAATTTTTAGTGTATTTTTATACACAGGTAGTCCTCGTTTTACGTCGTTTTGTTTTGCGTCACTACTCTCTGGTACCTAACCAGTGGCGGCCTTACCCATTGCGAGGCCCCGGGCGGCAGGTCTTTGTGAGACTCTTTGTCCTACGTGAAAAGAATGTGTGCGAAAGTATATCTGGTTGTTTGTTTTACGTATTACACATATTCAGTTCTTCGTACAATTCATGTCCATCAATATCACATTGTATATATCTATATTTTTTTAAATTTGTTTAGGCTCTTGCGCGAGGCCCCGGGCGATTGCCCCGTTCGCCACCTCCTAAGGCCGCCACTGTACCTAAGATTACGTAAAACCGAGAACTGCCTCCTGTATTTTTGTAAAACTACAAAAACTATCAAAATGAAGTTTAATATGTCAACTAAAACTATTGTCTTAACTTTTGGTTTTTAATTATGTGTGGTTTAGAACTTTATAATATCTTATTGGTCTGTTGCTGAAATACTCGATATTGACAGAATTGTCTTCATTAGACATCTGAGGCTGTTAATTTTTTTTTTTTAAATTTATTGACTTTTAGTAAATGGGCACCAATAGAACGCTTTTACTCACCAATACAAATATAAATATAAATGAAATAAATTTAATAATTGTCAATTTGATTTAGCTGCTATATACTGGCATTGTCCACTTACATACTAATGTCATAATAATATATAATAAATCTACTAAAGACTAATAAAAGAAGAATTCATATCCTCTTGTTAGTTTTAACCTAAAATATACTTCCTGTTTTTCAGCCTTTAATGAAGTTACGGACCCATGACTTGTCATTAGAATGTGAATGGCCGTCATGCAAGATCATAATGGATGATTACAGCAAGTTTCAGAAGCATGTAGCTAAACATATTACAAATCTTCAAATTACTACTAAAGATGATAAAAGTAAGTATTTTTTTAGTAGATTGACATTTGAGCATATTCCGATGTTAACCTAGAATGTGGTCTATGAGACAACTGTAACCATAGACACTTGTCTCTGCTTAGGAATGTGCAGATTTGAGGAGATGAATATGCATTATACCAGGTGATTATAGCTGAAAAATGGGTATTAAGAATCATAGAGTCCAGATTTAAAGGTCCAGGATCCAGGTGCTGTAATCCTGAAATTAATTATTAATATGATGGTCACCTTATGGCATAAAATTAATTGATGAAAACAGTGCAATATTAGACATATGCCCATTGAGCTTGTCACATGAGAATGTTGATTCTTTGAAAAATGCTACTTGAACTCTTCGAATTCTGTTATGAAAGTAGTTGTGACATAGTTTGCAATTGAACTTATATACATATACTACTACCAACTTACTACTATTAACTTGCATTGTCCATGGTTTACACTTAGATGTGGACACCTTGTATGTTATGTAAATTCAAAACAACTGAAGTTTGGTATATTTTTTATTTATTTACTTTTAGTAATTGGGCTGCAATAGAGTGCTTCTACTCATCAATACAAATATAAATGAAATAAATTTATTAATTTAGTAATTATTAATTTGATTTAGCTGCTGTATACTGGCATTGTCCACTTACATACTAATGTCATAATAATCAAATATGATGTAGAAGAATAGCTGCTGTATAGGGGCATTGTCATCCTATTATATACCTAAGGGTAAACATAAAATGCCATAGATTATGTCCAAGCTTTTTTAAATAAAAACATTTTGTTAATGTACTCTATTAATATTATCTAATATCACATTTTCAATTCCAAACATTCAACTGATTCACCCGGTATAAGACAAACTAAAATTAATATATTATTACTTTTATTTCAGTCTTTTACGGCTGTCTATGGGACACGTGCAACCACAAATGCGAAGATTACTACGAAATGGTACGTCATGTAAATTACCACGCGTATCATGCCAAATTATTAGCAGTAGGGTTGAACGGAAGAGCTACATTGAAACTGTCACAATGTAAAAAAGACTCTAAGAACAGGAATGTTCTGCCGAAGCTTAAAACGAACCATATTTGTATGTGGGTTGGTTGTGACCGGACATTTATTTCTATGCAGGTGAGGTTCTAGAGATGATCATCATCTAGTATATGCATTATGGTGATGTAAAAAGTTTGTGTGGAAAACGATTCAATTATGTATTCTTAATTGCACGTGATTTTCAAATGGATACAGATTTTGTAGGCATATAAGCGATAGAAAGAGAAAGCGGTGTCGTGAACGGCAAAGGAGATATCTGCGTCCCTTTCACACATGTCTAAACTTGGACACGATAATATAGTTATCTCTTTCTAATGATTGTTTCTTCCAGTCCAAAGTCCAATCTGTATCCATTTGAAGACTGTCAACTGTAAACTACTTCATATATATATTTTTCAAATGAAATGTAAATTATTAATATTTATTTATATGTATACACATAATAATAATAATTTATATTGTATTTATTTATTAATTTCAGTTATTCATAGACCATGTACGTTATCACATTGACTCGGAGCACTTGTTATGCTCCTGGGCAGGTTGTGGGTTGGAAGTGAATTGTCTGTCTCATCTGATATCGCATCTAAGGTCGCACACGGGAGAGAGACAGATAGCATGTTATCATTGTGGTATGCATTTTGCAAGTAACAGGAAGCTCATTGATCATGTTGACAGGCAGGTATGTGTGTTTTTTGTCAATAGTTTTATAGAAATACTAGCTTTTACCCGCGGCTTCGCTCGCATTTAAGTCATTAAATAAGTATCAGAGATCATTTCAATAGAAATGAATCAATATGATTCCAAACAGCTGAAACTATAGTCAATTGGAAACTATAGTAAAGAATAATATTTTTTTTTAAATAAAAAGAATCCTATGTTACTTCTAGTACCTCCAAAAATATATACGTATATATACGTAGCGGGAATTATAAGCAAAATAAATTTTAAATAATTTCCTCTAATATGAATTTCCACAAAGTAACGCCTGAAACAATTAATTTAAATAACGTCTTTCACTTGTACATATTTCAGAGTGTATCTGAGAGTGGTCTGTCGTGTGCGGTTTGTGGAGTCCGAGCGAGCACCGACAGCTTGCTTCGGGCCCATTCGCGGTCTCACGTGGGCACCGTGGCCTGTTCTTACTGCGACATCTCGCTGCCGACGCCCCATGCGCTCGCCGAACACGTGCGCGCCAGACACATACCTGACATTTACACGCGACTACATCCCTGTCATTTATGTTCATATAGGTACATATATGTTATTTATGTATACCTTCCTTCACATATTTTCTTTTCTCTTAATAAATATTTATACATAGGTCGGCTGGTAAAAAATGCTACCTAGCATTAAGCTCGCCTGTATTTATTTATTGCTTAGTAAAACAGAAAAAAAATGATACAAGTAAGTGAGTAAAGAGATGGCGGCCTTATCGCTAAGAAGCGATCTCTTCCAGGCAACCAACTTTTAGATGTGGAGCAATGCAGAAGAGAAATAGTACTGAAAAATGTACTGATGTACTAAGTTTTAAATAAAAATAAATAAAATAAATACATACATATATCACTGGGTTTAAAGTTGTTTGTGTGGATTCTTCGTTGTTGTATTGAGTATCATAACAACGATTGAGTTATTTTTTTTTTCATATAAAAACATACGAAAATTGTTCTTTGGATTAAGTGGAAGGTATTATTTAGTGAAATCTGTTTTTTTTTACAAGCATTTAATAATAATTTATAAAATATTAATCCCTAATATTAATTTCTGATTTATTATTTTTTATTTATCTCAATAGATAGTGTATACGTTGGCCAATATATTAAATTGATTAAAAATCCTAAGTTATTAAGTCAAGAAACAAAATTAATATTGTTATTATTTAATTTTATTAAAATAAAAAATTTAAAACATTAACATAACTGATAAATATAATTTTCCATAAAGCCAATAACAGAAGTTTAATAATTAATTGATTTAATTTCACTTTTACCCAATAGATGGCGCTACTAATTCACACTGTCAAATTATATTATTTAGATATAGATTAAAACAGCCATTCTCAAAGTGTGTTCTGCAGAACCCTAGGGCTAAAATACTGCAATAAATACCTACCAAAGGGAGATTATAAGGTTACATCTAAATATTCCAACTAAATATTACATTGCAATATGATTATTCATAAATACATATAAATCAGTTTTTTATAATTATATTAGGGCTTTTTCCTTCGCCAAAAAAGTTTGAGAACAGCTGGATTACGATATGTGTCGATTCTATTTATATTTGCAGTGCATAAAATTTCAGATCAAAAAGGAAAGCAGATCTCAAACGTCACATTGAAAGCCACAAGAGAAAATTAAAACAGAAATCTGATGAAGAATCGAATGAAGAACTCATGCCACCTAAACGAAAAAAAGTTAAGGTAATAATAATAATTATGATAGCAAAATAAAAAATGACAGGTTATTGCTTTCTCGCTCTTGTCATGAGCTATTAAGTGTATATTAGAAAAGGATAACAATATTTGTAAAGAAACGACATTTCATATTTGCCATGCTTCGCAGCGCCATAGTCTCTGGTCGTGTCGCAATTGTCTATGGACGTCTTGACACAACGCCACGTTAATGCATAGACATTTTTAAAAGCTAAAAGTTGTTAAATAATTACTTGAAATATCGTTTCTTTAATTTCAGGTAAGTAATTTTTAACGTTATGTACAATTGTCTAATATTATTATAGTTAAGCATTAATAAAAATATTATTTAAAGTCAGTGTCTTATATATTTTTTATGATTTCAGGTCGCAAAGAAGTATTGTTGTCACATGTGTGATGATAAAATATTCTCTCGTGGTGATAAATTAACGACACATCTTATCAGGGTTCATGGTATTCAATGGCCGTGTGGGCATACCAGGTTCAGGTTGGTATTAGGTATATACCAGGTTCAGTTGAAATTGTGGTACTTGCATAATATTTTTATACTAAACTTCAGTCGTTTCTCATTTACAAGACTTAAAAGGTGTCCCACATCTTAACACAAACCATGGACATCGACAGTTAGTAGTAATATAAATTACAATTGCCTTGCTTGAAATAGCAAACTCATATAAAGCATTTTTTTTTGTTCATTTGCACATGTCTAGGGGTTAGTGGGGGCTACTCAGGTGCATGAATTTTCGACGAAAATACGAACGTTCCCTACTCAGGAATATTTACGCATACGTAATCATTCACGAAATTACGAATTTGACAGTGACTTCACGATGGATAGGTCACTCAATGCTTATTTTACGGATATTTGACAGGATTTTTTACGGGCTAATATGTCCAAATTCATGTAAGCTATAGAAGTGACGAACGTATCACAAAACTTCGGATATGCCTGAGTAGCCCCCCTCATACGACACTGTTATCATTCATTAACCTTATGGTAGGGTGACCATCATATCAATAAATTTTAGGATTTTCAAAAATACATATATAACTAACTATATTTTTATACGATCATATAAGCTAGTAACTATTGATAAATATTGAGCGAATATTTTGAACATTTGGAGTCTATGAAAACTGAAAATCGTTTATTAGCATAGTCACTAAAGGCGTGCGCTTGCTCATCGTTAGACTCTACCATGACTTCGGAAGGGCGTATGACGAGAAGAATACCACAAGAAACTCAATAGCCTGTACATAAAATAATAATAATAAAAAAAACTGAATTTTAATTCACAAAAAAAGTAAATAACAATTCATAAATCAGATTGCACAGTGGTTACAATAATAAATGTTATCTTAATAATATATATGTATATGTCCTATAATATGTATATTAGGGTGTCCGTTATTTACCAATTTGGTTTTTGACTTTGCAGCGGGTCGAAAATTTTTAGTTTACGACCTAAAAAGAAATACCAGACCCATATAAGCTCTTAATATTGATATTAAACCGTGCCTCCAAGACGATACATTTCCCATTTAAATAACATGGGGTTTTGGCACTTTTTACAATTATTTTTTTTTGTTTCTATGACAGTTCATAAATGGCAATGGCAACCAATGATTCTTGTAGAGAATTGAACGCTCTACAAAAGCTTTCTCTTAATATTTTTCCATATATTCACTTGCTTAAAAGTTATTCAAGGTTCAACTAAAAGTAACTTTTTTTTTTTATTTTAATCAAAAAACTATCATTGTTTATATTAAAATTTATTGTTTAACGCAAAAAATATCTGATTTCAACTGTTGTGTTAGATCTGTTAAAATTATTGCAAAGAGGAAAGTAACGGAAAATTTATAAAATATATAAATATATATATAGCTACCTATACAACATTAAATTCAGTCAAAAAATCCTTCTAGTAAGCCAAGCTCAAACATTACTTTAACCACACATTTCCATCGATAATTTTGTAGTAAGCCTTATCTATACTAATATAATAAAGAGGAAACATTTGATTGTTTGTTTGTATGTATTGAATAGGCTCAGAAACTACTGGACTGATTTGAAAAATTCTTTCACCAGTATAATCCTACATTATCCCTGATGAACATAGGCTATAGAATTTTTTCGAAAATCGCTTGACGTACAAAGATGAAATTTGGCAGGGAGGTAGTTTTATAGTTAGTAGATAGCTAAGAACGGATTTTGCGACAGATGTGTGATAGGCATTTTCTGTTGACTGAAATATGAAACATCATTAAACTTCATAGTGCTTTATATCTTCATTATTACGCAGACGTAGTCACAGGCAACTGCTAGTATATAATAAATAATCTAAAATATGTTATTAGGTAATATTAATGGAATTCATTGGTTATAATAGTCGTAATTGATTTTAGATACCAAATAAGCGACGACGGAATGTACAGATTAACAACGACAAGGTATGAGAGCTTGGAAGTGTCACAGAAAATCATGGAAAGAAAGAAGCCTGAAGAACCACCCGACACTGAAAGGTACGATGCACGGATAGAAAGGATAATTGAAGCAGACGAAAGCAGACCAAAGCAAATAGTGCTTTCAGTCACTGAAAGAAACAAAGAAGATAAAGTTAATGATCCTAATTTGGAAATCACTATGTGCGATGTTGATGATTTTGGGAATATTATTAAGTCGGAAATTGTGAATTTGGAAGATGTTGTTATTTTGAATTCGCAAAATGAATAAACAGCAGTCCTGTTCAGCATTTGAGATTAAACTCAAATAATATGAGTTCTTTTGTACCAGCAGTTGAAGGTGTTATTGAATAAAGACAAGTTTCTCGTGTGAGGTCGTGACGTTCATTGAACTTGTTTATGTTGATTTTGCTTATATACTAAAATTACAAGGCTTCTATTAAATTTAACTGTTATTGTCATTGTTCTAATGTTACATCAATCATTATACTTTATTGTTATTATCGAAGGTGTTGTGATGTCGGCATCCATTAACGTAGGATTTATTAGTTTCAAACTGATGATCTTAAATCTAATATTACGTCTGTTGCATAACATAACTCTCATGAAAAAGTTTTTTTTGTAATTCTTTTCGCTTCCCTCTATGTCTGCTCTATGACTCCATGTACTTTGGGCTTATCACGAATTTAGTTTGGCTTTCGAATCGAGCTGTCGCAAGTAAAACGGATCCGTTAGCAATCGGGATCATGAATTTTTACTAACGTCTAACGAGCACCAGCAATATATCAAATGAACGAAAGATCGAGACGTTTGAAAATTAACAAAAAGTATCTAAAATATTGTCGTTCCAAATCCGCACGCGGTGGCGCTGCTCAAATTTCCATACAAATCGCTTGAAGCGAACTCGGTTCGAAAGCCAGACTAAATTCGTGATAAGCCCACTGTTCTGTGTCTATGGTGCGAGATGGGTTTTCGTATGTGCTATGGGGGTTAACGTCTCGATACAATGGAAGACATTTTGTTCAGTCATATTGTTAATTTTAGAAATGTTTTAATGAATTGTCTAATTGCACTTTTGTATATTTTATTGATTAATTAATTTATCATTAAAAAATATATTGTAATTACCTTCCTTAACCCCTCTTATCCTATCGTACCTACTTTCCCCTATTATCAAAACTTCTAGTCTGGGACAGCCATTCTCTAAGTGTGCTTTGCAGAGTCCTGGGGCTCCGCAAAGCGTATGTGGGGGCTCCCCAAGAATACAAGTAATAATGAAAAAATATACACCTCTTCTATCTATGAGACTTTATTTATTTATAAAGCCCATTTTCTTTTTTTTCTCCCCCCTTCCTTGCATTAAGTTCGCCTATGTATAAAAAATATTACTGTTTGTTTTTGCAATAAAGAATTTATTTATTTATCTATTTGGTTCTTGTTTTTTATTTATATGTATTGTAATTTTATTAGAAATGTAGTATCTATCCCTTTATCACCTTGAGCATGCCGTCCTATCCAATAATTAAAATTTCATTTAGTTTGTATAATAGTAGTCCTTTTTATAATATGTAGTTCTAAATGTCATTTTGTAGGTAGATGAAATAAATAAATAAATAAGACTTCAACTTTCTTCGATCAAACTTAATATCAACCGATTGTTGAAAAATAAGAAACAGTTTTAAACATCCCATTAGTTTTTTTTTCTATTGTTATACTATTATAGTATACACTTACATTGTAACATGATTACCTATTATTAAACTTTAATAATAATAATTAAAGAATTTTTTATTTTGGGGTTCCACCACCAAAAAAATTTGGGAACCTCTGGTCGAGTCTATTGTATTTATTGAATCCCAAGAAAAAAATTGCAAAGACCGACCTAGTTTTCATTTATTACCAATTTGAGACTAACTGCTGTACTGAATAAATAAATAAGTCGGAATATTATCCTATATATATATATATATATATATTTGTTTTTTATATTTATAAACAATGACTAAACCGAACTAATAGCATCTGACAGGATATCGGAACGCTACTTTTTAACGAACTTAGGAAATCCCACATTTACGTACATTTATGGCTTCCTTCCTTTGTGGGTAATGCACGTTCTCAAGCTGGTATTATGAGGCCAGTCATTCAAATGAAATGAAGATTAGCTTAAAAACAAGCTGCCAGCTTTAAAGGTACCAATCAGAGGCGGCTCGCCCTAAAGAGCGCTGGTGCAGTGCACTCCCACGAAAATTACAGAACTTATATTACAGCGGCGTAGATATAGGTAATATAATATACTATTGTATAGGCATAGTAGAATAGAATGAATGTAATGTAAGGATAGTATGTATTATGAAGAAATATAGATTACTGCACTGCACTGCACCAGCGCTCTTTAGGACGAGCCGCCTCTGGTACCAATCCCTACAGTATGAGGTCTTTTAGTTTGGGTGCATTGTGTACTAAATAACGAGCTTAGTGCATGCGACCGCTACTTGCAGACGTCTTTTAAATTAATCTTGACTACTAGGTATATAATTTTTAATAAAAATAACCTTAATTTTTTTGCAAACAATATAAAAAGAAGTGAATAAGGTTCCCACACCTGCTTTTACTACTAGCCAGGTGTATTGAACCTCGTGCCAGCCGACACCAGGTGTTTAATAATTTAAAAAGTCATATCTGTATTTCTTCTTTTATTAATGGCTTCAGTGGGCTTATCACGAATTTTAGTCTGGCTTTCGAACCGAGTTCGCTTCAAGCGATTTGTATGGAAATTTGAGCAGCGCCACCGCGTGCGGATTTGGAACTACAGTATTTTAGATACTTTTTGTTAATTTTCGAACGTTTCATTTGATAGATTGCTGGTGCCCGTTAGTCGTTAGTAAAAAGTCATGATCCCGATTGCTAGCGGATCCGTTTTACTTGTGACAGCTCGATTCGAAAGGCAGACTAAATTCGTGATAAGCCCACAGATATCTATTAAAGACAATTCTCTCAAAGTAGAGTATTCGTGCAAAAGCCTAGTAAGAAATTTTGATTTACACGTAAACGCTCATGTCAAAAAAAGCTAAATGTTTTTCTTAGTTTAATTGACTGACCCCATCAGATATATAAATAAAACAATAATTAAAGCATAAACCATTGTTCTAATATCCGTAGTAGATGTATTTTAAGCATATTTTATTACTAATAACGCCTTAAAATAATAAATACATATTTTTAGTTATATAAAGTTGCCAGTTACAATATTTTTAGGAACGTTTATTCGTACTATTTTTCCCTTTACAACACCGCTATCTTCGTTTGACACTTAACCGCTTATAGAGATTTTGCCTGAATACTCGACATTGACAAAATTGTCTTCATTAAGCCGAGTCTCCTGCTCCTGTTTCTTTGAAACATTACACAAAAACATTGAAACATTGGGGCGTGGCCGTACACAATGTTTTTGCTTTCCGTCGACCACGGAAAACAAAAAACATTGTGTACGAATACAAAAATGTGTACGGCCACGCCCCAATGTTTCGATGTTTTTGTCTAATGTTTCGAAGAAACAGGAGCAGGAGACGCGGCTTTAAACATCTAAGGTCATTAATAAAAGAAGAACCGCTGCATATTTTAAATGACAAAATGAATTTAAATTCAATTATATTCTAAAAATAAATAGATTTTAATTAATACGCCTGGAGATAATTCAAATGTCAATACCTAATTGGGTTAACATTACGTTTAATGCTTTGTCTATAATTTATACATCGACAATTACGATACAAGATCTTTGGATTCAGGTTATTTTTATTTATAGTTTCAAATACGTGTACGGGACCTCCCACACTTAATGCCCCCTTAATGTGCACATCCAAAACAAATTATTTTCCATTCGGGAATACTAGTAGACGACGACGCTACGATTTTTTGACTTTTGCAATTTTATATTATACTGGCTTTTACCCGCGACTACGCTCTCATTTAAGGCATTAAATAAGTATCAGACATCAGAAATGAATCAATATGATAACTATATTTTCGTGCTAGGCTGGGATTATCAATTTTTAAAAATTATTACATGCAATGATGTTTCCTAACCTCAAAAATTCAAATAGTTTTATACTGCATATATAAAAATGACAGATGGAAATAAAAATAAATATAGATAAATTCCAAACAACTGAAACTATAGTCAACTGGAATAATAAGAAGAGTAAAAAATAATATATTTTTTTAATAAATAGTATCCTATGTTACCTCCAAATATATGTGTACAAAGTTTCATGATGATCGGTTAAGTAGTTGTTGCGTGAAATCGTAACAAACAAACTCACATTCACATTTATATAGTAGGAGGGATTTAGTTTTTTTAAAATTTTTAATAAATTATAACTGAAACGAACATCTTATTGTAGACGTAATTATAAACCCAAAAACTCTAATTACATTAGTTTAAAATTATTAACATAAAAACAATGTTCGTTTAAAATCTTATTTATATGTGTCATGCTTATAGTTTCAGAGGGTAGGCAGATTGATATTTACATATTAACAATTTTATTATTATTATTTTATGCAGCCGGTATAGTGGTGGTGACTATTATAAGCAGAGTCTATTGCGCGTGCTTTTTCGAAACCTTACACAAAAACATCGAAACATTGGGGCGTGGCCATACACATTTTTGTATTCGTACACAATGTTTCGATGTTTTTGTGTAATGTTTCGAAAAAATACGCGCAGGAGACGCGGCTATATGCAGACATGTTTGTTGCGACAGTTACGTTCGCTTATGAATCGAATTCTAGCTGCTTTTTTTTAAAGTCAACCGTTTCGACTCTTGGGGTAAGCAGAGACACAATGGCAGAGAAGTAAAGTTCTCCGGTGTTTTTCAATCTGACAGAATGTTGACCTGATATAAGTTGTAACACTAGTATTTAAATAGGTATCCAAGATGGATGACCATGTATAACTGTAAACGTGAAGCTGACATCTTTTGGAGATACGCTCACTGATTTTGACACAAAATAGTGTTTTTATATGAAAGTAACGTTATATTTTGATACAGGAACAACATTGGTGTGTCTTACGTGACTAACATTTTTTACTGCGGTATTTGACTCCAACGACCTTATTTACAAAAGATAAGGACAAATGGAGATTTAGCGGTCAGACACCCCTAAAATCGGGTGCAAATTAACATGCAACTGTGATCGGCACGAAGACACGGAGATAGTTTTGTTTACTTGACAACGTGCTAAGCGACGGCTTGTGTTTGTTCAAAACAAATAAATCTAGATATAAACATTTTAGGTTCTACTTAACAATAAGAATATATAGGTACCTACTATTGTTGTACTTATATGTTGCACCCTCTCATTTGACATAGTGACCGGTGGTGTCGGGCAGAGAGGCAGGTAGAGTGCGTCAGTAGTGAATTGCCGGTCTCTGAGCGCGGCCGCCTCAGTCGCGCGATGTGGCGGCGCGTGTAGCATGTTGAAGCACGCGACGCGGCCGCCGGCGAGCGATGCCGACCACCACCGCTACCAGAACATGCCGCGGCGGCCGCAACAGCACATGCCGCTCAACGTGTCCACTCTCGACTCCTCCAGGCACTCGGTGGGAGGCACCTCGCCTAGCGTCAGTCCCGGAGGAAGACCGCCTTCAGTGCCCGCGCCGCCGCCGAAACTCGCAAACGGAAATGCTACCGTCGTCGGTATACCAGCACCTAGGAGTCGACCCAAGAAGACCTTCAGAGCTGCAACAGAGGAGGCGCTCACATCGCTCGCTTTGTTATGCCTAGTCAGTCTACTGCTGGCGTTATTGGCGCTGCTGTTCCTGCTGAAGATATCGGCTCCCGCGACCGGTGCGCCGGACGAATTCGCAGTCGTGTATGAAGTGAGCCTAGCTCTGTGCGCGTTGACATTGTCGCTGAATCTGTGCTGCCTGCTGGTGTGTGCCATACAATTCCTGTTCGCCGTCAAGCTGGTGCATTCCCCGGCCGCACCCAATGGACGGTGAGTACAGCCGTGAGCTATATAAGCGCGCTTTATTATAAAAATGTTTATTTGCCGTCGTTATAAAATTGGCAAGCTCGAGGCGGGCGAGCGGCAACCGGCTGGTGGAATGTGTCGGTCCCGCTCGCCGAGAGCACTCATCTCACGACCACGCATACTGGTTATGTGTTACAACATACTCTGAGGTTAACGTCGGACGACGTGGTTTGCGTTAACACCATCATAATTAATGCCAGCAGTGATCATTAGACGTAGGTACCGGTTTCTATGGCAACGAACTTTATGGCAAACAACATGTGACAATGATTCAGAGCAATTTCCTACGTTAATATTACTATCTAACTAAACATGCCCGCGTTTTATTTACACTACCATGTATTGGGTTATACTCTACATGTCTATCCATAATATACTATATAATAAATATATATATATATATAGTATCTATATACTGACTACAAATACGTATATTTTTGATGCTTCTAAATCATTGACTACAGACAAAGTGACGGTTAAACGAATAAATTTTTTTAACAGTCAAATGACGGTTATTATTCACAAAAAAACACGAATATGTTTTGGATTTTTTGCTAATGTTATATTAACTAACAATATCTTGTTATGTTTTGAGAGAAAAAACATTTGTGTCCGTTGAGATCGCATTCGAATTGAGGATTTGTAAATGATATGAGAAATTAGTTGTTTGCGTTTATGGAACGACTTCGGATGTCCTCAAAACGCGCTCGTGTCACCTTATCTTTAAAGTGCTTCCTTTATCTCAAATGTTTATTTTACCTCAATTTGTAATCTTAAATACATATCCTATTTTTTTCAATTACTAACTGTCAGTTTTTATAAACAGTTCGTGTCTTGAATCGTATGGTTGATACCGCATGCGGTGTGCGGGGTATTTCTAACACGTTTAAAGCGGTTTTTGTTTAATTTTTTTTTATTTATTTATTATTCAGGAATATAACAGATATATATGGTTTTCGATGGTCCCACACTAGGCAACGCCTGTCACGTGGGATTCATCACTTACTATTACCAGCTTTTAATTACTAACATTACATTAACATTATATATACATACATATACATATTAACATTACCTTTTTTTATTAATAACTTTATATAAATTTGATAAACCGTTTCCAGTCGAACATCCTGTTTGATTCATTCCCAGGGTCCAGTATTGCATCAGGGTCTCATGAAGTGCTCTGTATCTCTATAACTCCAGGCTAGAAGAATAAAGAAAGAAAAGAAAATAAAGAAATTATATTTACATTTCAGTTATTAGTTATTATTTTACCTTAGTTTACAACTGATTTAAGCCTAAATTGAGTTACCGGCCCGTAAAAGAAATGGTTTTACATAAAAATGATAATTTAGCATTTAAAAAAAAACACATGACGCAATAAATCTTTTTAAATTGAATTTTATTTAACACAGCAGAAAATAATTTATTTGTTGTTTAATGGCGTTGCAATAGTTAGCTAAATTTTGGTTTTAATTGTTTATTTATTTGAATAAATAATTTGCTGTGTTGTGCGACAGAGATGGAAGATGTTTGTGTGCTTCTTCTTCCGCATTCTAGACCTTTAAGCTACTATTTCTGTTTAGGAGTTAGGAGTTAGCCGCATTTGCAAGACCTATTAATATAGATACTTCATATAGCTATTAAAACGAAACATGATTTCGCATTATTCTTTTAACAAAGTCGGTAGGTACTAACATTTAAACAATATTATTTTTGTTCAAATAGTTTCAAAATATAATTCCTACATCTCACGAACAATAAAAGAATCAAATTTTCAATAGTTTCTAAAATACTCAATACAACAACGAAGAATCTACACAAACAAACTATGCACAATAACTACTTTAAATAGTTCTTATAAAATTGCGATTTTGTAGATTTTATCATGCATGGTTTTAATTGATTCATCCACTAAGACGTTAAGGCAGTGTTTCCCAAAGTGGAGCAATTTGATTGTCAAGGGGGGGCAATTCGAAAATGGACTCGACACTATTTTAACCCTTTCGCTCCGGGCCATTTGAATGCAATGCTAATAAATAATTATTAGGTGTAATTTTGCTTGACCAAAATATCAACTGGGTGTTTGGTTACATAGGAGGGGCGTAAGGAATTTAGAAAAGCTAAGGTGGGGCATGGCACAAGAAAGGTTGGGAAACACTGCGTTAATAGTTTTTATGGCAATCCTACGTGTCATTACAGTCCGTTTGGTGCTAATCAGATACGGTGAAGGCAAATCAATATCATCTCAGTCTAGACATCCCATCTTAGCAATCACTCGCATTCCATGGGAACCATCTATAATGCGAATTAAAACAAATCATTAAATTAAAAATTATGCAATAAAAAAAGTATACGGTCTTTTATAGAACGCAAACCAGTCCCCCGAGAACGCTTGTCAAACAAGATATATATCACAAACGCGGTTATACAAGGAAAGTAATTTAAAACTTGATTCTGTCGGAATAGAGTCGGGTTTGTGTTGGTTTGTGCTTGTTTTGAGTGAATCCAGGACAGGGCAGGTGTGGGGTGTACTCAGAATTTACCATTTTATAGTAATGACGCTTTTTATATCTGATACAGTGTGACGGTATTCAAAGATGCGGTTAACTCCGTGCCAAAAGCACAATTAACCTCAAAAAAATAAAGAACATATTTTTTTATTCCTATATTTAATAAGAAAAATATTGTAAATAGATTTTTTTTTTTAATTTAGTGTGATGTTGGAGATTTCCATGCCTATAGCGATTTTTTAATATAATCCTCCCTACTATATAAATGTGAATGTGAGTTTGTTTGTTACGTTTTCACGCAACAACTACTTAACCGATCATCATGAAACTTTGTACACATATTTTTGGAGGTACTAGAAGTAACATAGGATACTTTTTATTTAAAATAAATAAATATTTCTTTTACTATAGTTTCCAATTGACTATTTGCGTCTGTCATTTTTATATATTTTTCTATTGATATGATCTGTGATACTTATTTAATGACTTAAATGCGAGCGAAGCCGCGGGTAAAAGCTAGTAGGTATATATTAAGGTTTTTAATGAGCCTAAAAATATAGATTTATTTGATATTGAGTTATTTATATTTATAGTTGTTTTAAAACTAAAGTTAGTACAACCGCTTTCATTTGTGAAGATGATTGATCCCAAAGTTTATCGTAGTGATGTTAAAAATAAGAATATAGTCTGAATGACCATCAGGTGTATAAGAATGCAAGAACAAAACCGGTTCTCAAATATTTAGCGTTTTATCTGACCTCGTGGTGGAGCCGTTTGAATGAAACAACCGTTCAGATGACAGTTGCAGCCCCTTGACTGGAGTAAGAGGTAAGGCGCGAACATGGATTCGAATCGGCGTCGAAATAATTAGTTAATTAAAATCAATTAATCTAATTTTAATTACTGAATTTTTTTTTATCTCAACCACCGCGACTATCTTAAAAAGTTAGGAGGTCTCCAATTCATTATTCAAAAGTCATCAAATTTAAAACTTGAAGATATTTAATTTAAATTTTCCATACACGATTTTTTTATAATGAGTTTCTTGTGGTCATTGTAGAGTCTAACGATGAGCAAGCGCACGCCTTTACTGCCTATGCTAATAAATGATTTTCATTTCATTTCTATAGCCGTTTATATTTGTAAATTTTTGAGCTATTGAAAGATATTTAAATAATTTTATTTTGAAGGAGTTTATTTAATTTTTATATAAACAACCTGGATTTATTATTTGTTGACATTGTTATGTTTTTTAATTTTAATTGCCATAAAATCTAAATTATATGTTTGTAAATTGTGCTATATAGTGAAGTCTATGTTTCGTCTTTAATTCTATATTGTTTATGGTAAAGAGGACTGTTTTCACGAGTACTTCCGTCGTTGTTGATTAACCTTTTTTCTAAACAATCAATAGAATAAAATGAAGCGGAAATATCATGCAATCGTGAGAAAGTTTAGATGTACCCTTCAAACGAAATTTCAAGGGTACTTTTTGATTAATAAATAAAGCTTTAAATACCTTCTCTGTTACTGCTGTTAAAGGAATTACATTCAATTCAAAGAGAGACTACAATAGACTTTTAAATAATACCGTTTGTAAAAATGTATTATACTAAAAATATATCGATATTCGATATTTATAAAAAAATCGGTTGTCTGTAAAGTCGGTTTACTGACGATAGTTGAACGTGACAACGTCTTAAGAAAATACTGATGGAATGGTAGCATTTTTCAAAAGAAAATTTTAATTTCATTTGTTTAATAGATTTGTATGTATATAGAGAAGGAGGTAATTGGAAATCACAATGAAATTGATCAAGATCACTTCAAGCCTTACATGGAACGCCTCAGAGCGAGGTAACGCCGCATGAGTCATGTTTTTTTGTGCGTGCAGCCGGCTCAATCGAATTATAAGACGTTGTCACGTCAAAAACATAGATTATTATTTTTGTAGTTATATAGATAATAATAATAATAATAATTCTTTATTGCATAAAATAACAAAAGGCGAACTTAATTCCTTTAGGCATTTTCTACCAGTTAATCTTTAGGAGATGTGAGCAATGTTATAAATCGTGCAGAAAATTTTATTTTTTTATTTACTTTTAGTAAATGGGCTCCCATAGAGCGCTTTTACTCGTCAATACAAATATAAATATAAATGAAATAAATTTATTAATTTAATAATTATCAATTTGATTTATCTGCTGTATACTGGCATTGTCCACTTACATACTAATGTCATAATAAATCTACTATGATGTAGAAGAATAGCTGCTGTATAGGGAGGGGCATTGTCATCCTAAAGCCGAGTCTCCTGCTCCTGTTTCTTCGAAAAATTACACAAAAACATTGAAACATTGGGGCGTGGCCGTACACATTTTTGTATTCATACACAATGTTTTTTGTTTTCCGTGGTCGACGGAAAGCAAAAACATTGTGTATGGCCACGCCCCAATGTTTCAATGTTTTTGTCTAATGTTTCGAAGAAACAGGAGCAGGAGACGCGGCTTAGTGCATACCTAAGGGTAAAAATAAACAAATACAGAATAATTTCATAATAGATAAATAAAACAAAGGAATCCAATGTATTTTGTTTAAATTCTTTAACGCTTGTGTTTTAATTATCCGTGAAGATTTTGAACATCTACAACGATACAATAATAAGTATTAATCGTTTAATTTTATCTCAAAAGGACAACGCCCTATAATTACGTAACAGTTTAAGAAACATAAATAGAGTCTATATTTGTAACTGTAAATGCTTCAACATCGATTTCTGTGTGTCATTTCCCGTCACTTCATAAATGTCTAAGAAATTACGCTCGAGCATAGATTCAATGATTAGAGTTCAAATACAATAGACCAATCACACGCTTGAAACATTGTTGGCGTGAATTTTAACCAATGATAATAATCCATTGCCACTGTCTACTGTCACCTAGCTGTCATTACGTTATGCTTGTAGCATTAAAATACAAATAATAGGTATGCAAATTAATGTTTAAACCAGGGGTCGGCAACCTTTTTTGGCCGCGGGTCAAAATTAACCAAAATGCGAGTATTAAAGAGACGTTTGGGTCAGAGATATTTTCGTATTAAAACAGCATTTTAGTAAATAGTAAGATATATTTTATTAAGAAAATACTTACAAACATAGTTGAATAAACTTTCTCTACGATATCAATGACTCCCCTGATGTTGAACTTGTGACGTCAATTTTTTGAAAAAAAGAAAAAATGTTTGTATATCTTATACTTTATTTTCGGAACTAAAGTGGGTCACTTGAAACTACCAAATGGGTCACTCGGTGACCCATGGGTCATAGGTTGCCGACCCCTGGTTTAAACTATATAAGTTAAAGTAAACTATATGTAAAATATTACTATTATAGGCTGATGAACAATTAAAAATCAAAATTAAAAATGATCAGTATTTTGTTAACAAAAATTAAATTAAATAATCATTAAATTAATTTGTATATTTAATATATGAATATTTTTTATACTTCCAAGAAGTTCAGTTTTTTGAATATAAAAATGAACAATGGCGACTAAAAAAGCGTGGGTTCTAATAGGTATATTAATAATTTGTTTTCATATGACTAATTCTAAATTTAAAATTCAATAACCGGAAATGAATGGAGTTGCTAATATACTTTGGCATTGACATATTGTGTCTTCACAAACATAGATTTAATTTAAAATACATTGAATTCCCTGACCCCAAACTAGAATAACTTGTACTATAAGAAAGCAGCAGTGAAATATTTGTTTCGTCCGGGAATTTAATCTCCATATGTCGCTAATTACAGGTCGTCAAATAAGCCAGTTTTAAAGTCAAGAATTAGCGGCTGTTCTAACTAGGGATGTTCCGGAAGCAGATTTTGTCACATCCGCGGATGCGGATCTGTACAAAAAACTTAAATGTGGGTAGGGTAAAAAAAGAGTGTAATATTTATCGTTTCTTTATTTAATAATAAAGTAGTGAGTGAATTACTATTACTAATTAATTATTTTTGTAATTAAATTTGAATATTGGAGCATTATATCTAATGAAAAGTAGAATGGCCGCTTTTTCGGACACCAATCTGTTTCGCAAGGGTTCGTATATTAATTCGCATCCGCATCCACATCCGCATCCGCATCGATTTATGCGGATGAAGATGCCTAAATCGATGTGGATGTTCCGCATATGCGGATGCGGATGCGAATATTCGCAACATCCCTAATTCTAACTGCATTTTAAAGGCTTCAAACACAAAGGGCGACTACATTGCATGTCGCTATTCTTATTAAATGCTGGAACAATAGTTAGTTACTAGAGCATGCGTAAACCGGATTATTTTATAAAGATTATAACTTGTACGTAAAGAATATCTTTACATGAGTTTTCATCTCGTTTGCTGTACGTCTGATTTTTTCAATGAAATTAATGCAACTGAAGCAGTTATCAGTACGTCAGAGCTAACTCCGAAAAGCGAAGGTCGTTACAAGGTGACGTGTCATCAATTCTCAATAGAGTGGTTCCTCGACATATGAGTTTAATTCGTTCCGTAACCTTGCTCGTATCTCAAAGCACCGTATGCTGCTGCGAATGTAGATCGGGGCGCATGTTGGGGTCGTGTGCGATTCCTCATATCGAGGTACCGCTGTAGTATAAAGCCTACTTACTAAGGATACTCTAAGGAAGGCTTCTAAGCTTCTAGACAACTGAAATTGTTCTGAAAACTTTTCAAGATGACACAAAAGAGCTGATTTACTGCTTGGTGTTATTTGAATGAAATAGGTGTATTAAGGAAAACAATAGAATTTTTGTTTCAATTTTAAACGAGTTTTTTTTATGTATTATGCCAGCTCTAAAATTATATTATAACAATATTAATTAAAAAATTTGCATTTTTTGTATGTTTGTAACGAATTGGCTCAAAAACTACTGAATCGATTTCACGATAGGATTTTTTTCCACTGGAAATCAAATCTTTCGACGGGATCTCTAGGTATCAGACTGGCGTTCTAAAAAGACCAATATGTAATTTATGAATTCAACATACAACACGAACTATGCAATGTTAATCATAAAACCATAAAATTAGTTATAACGGCTGACAGCATACCAAATAAGCAAAAAAACACCGCGAAGGCACAAACCGAAATCTACCTGCTTTCATTCAAGGTGAATAATTTATGGACGAGTGAACAACATGCATTCTTTGCCAACACGCAATAAAGAAAAAAACTATTTGCGGAATTTTTCAACTACATTTCTTATTTATCGATTGACGATTGATCCTAACATGGCCATTTCTGCGATTCCTTGTCACAAGGTTCGGAAGTTTTCGTTCGTTTTCGGGAATTAAGATATTTTTATACAATAACTAGCTTTTACCCGCGGCTTCGCTCGCATTTAAGTCATTAAATAAGTATCAGAGATCATTTCAATAGAAATGAATCAATATGATTCCAAACAGCTGAAACTATAGTCAGTTGGAAACTGTAGTAAAAAATATTTAAAAAAAAAAAAAGTATCCTATGTTACTTCTAGTACCTCCAAAAATATGTGTACAAAGTTTCGTGATGATCGGTTAAGTAGTTGTTGCGTGAAAACAGAACAAACAAACTCACATTCACATTTATAATATTAGTAGGGATATCCCAAACAGTTCTATTAATAGTAAAAATGTACTTACTGTACGGAAAACGATTTACATTGAGATATATGATGTTTCATATTTTAGTCAACAGAAAATGCCTATCACAGCCCTGTCGCAAAATCCGGTATAGATTACTAAAGATCCTTATTTCTTCTTGTAATTTATATAACCTACATTGATCAGTGATAATGTAGCATTCAAATGGTGAAATAATTTTTGAAATCGGTCCAGTAGTTTTTGAACTAATTCGTTACAAACATACAAATCTTTCCTCTTTATGATATTAGTATAGATAGATACCTACAGTTTATTCTGTCTTTGAATACAACATATGCCATTTCTGCAAGTTCACTCTGACCTTAAAAAGAAGAATTCGCTTTGCCTATAGCCCTGTTTACACGTAGCAAGTAATACTAATTTACACAAAAAAAATCTTTAAAATATATACTTGAGGTTGACTGTACTTGACTAATCGGGATTACTATTAAAAAAAAGTTTATTGAACCGTTTTTTTTGACTGGTGTGTGCGGAGCATATTTAAAGATCTGTAGTAAGAGAGAGTGAAACCGGTCCTCCCAGCTGACAAATACCATAAAACAATTGTTTACTTGAAAATACCAAATGCATTATTTAAACGCAATGTATGCGCAGCGTTTAGATAATGCTGTTCTTAGTGTAAAATGTTTCTTACTTAACTAAAATAAATTTGTTATTATGTCTATCCTAGGAATGCAAGGTAATTTATTTAAATTAAATTACATTTATAAATCGCCTACATAAAGGTAACGTTAATAAATTATTATATGACAATGTGTTTCGTTTTTAATTAAAGTTATAAAACGGCGTAATTATAATATCTAGGCCACACACGCCTACTCTCAACGATCTATTTAAAGCAATAGGCTTTTATCAAGGCTTTATTAAATAATTTCAATAATATATGTGTTTTATATTACACAAATATATTTTATTGTTTTGAAAACAAAATCGGTCGGTAAAACAGTGTACCTATCAAATCTACTTCTTATGTTTTGTCTCTTTCTAACGAATTTAAAACAAGATGGGTTTGAATGGAACAAAATATAAATTAACTAATTTGCTACTTAATAACTTAAGAGGGATACAGTATAGTTATATATCCCCTTATAGCTCTTCCTTCGGTGTCAGCTGACAATTATATAAATTTATATTTAGCGACTAATGTAATTTACTACACTTGCCAGTAACTATCATACGGAAAACCTCGCAAACATTTTAGCAACTTTCGATTGCTATATGGGCTAGAGCCGCTTCTGTAAATGGTTCCCCAAATGCAAGCCTTGTACACACCATTCTTTTCTACCGCACCCCGCATGCGGTTGCCAAAGTCTACATCCCGCAGTGTGCCACCTATTATGATAAAATATAATCCTACCACTTTAAGTAGTTTCAAAATTATTTTATACCTATTTTATTCTAATAATTCATATAATAAGCGTCGCGAACGTTCAATTATTTGAATTTAAAGTTATGTAACGGTCGCCCATCTGTTCTCAACGGCAGTTATGGTTCACTGCACTAAGGGTCGCTCGTGAGAGACTTCCAGTAAGCTATTCTCATGCCTATAAAAAATAAGACAAGGAAACTTCTAGAAAATATCCTTACGTTTCATTTCTTATTAGAATTGAAGCACGGACTAATTGTAAATAGCTAGCTGGATACGTCTTAAATGACATATCACAGGACGGATGAATCTTCTTCTTTTATTAATGGCCTCAGATATCTATTGAAGACAATTATCAAGACATTTTTTCAAGACAAAGCAACTCGAAAATCGGACGGATGATTGATGTGATTTTTTTTTTGACATGAGGGTTTACGTGTGAATCAAAATTTTAAAATATTCGACATTGGCAGACTTATCTTTAATAGATTTCTGGAGCCATTAATAAAAGAAGTTGTGTTTTATATTGGTGTAATAAATGAATATCGAAGAGATGAAATAACTAGATTATTAATATTAGGAATCAAGGCCGATATAAAATTAAGCAAATTGAATGCAACCGGATTATAGTGACTCTAAAAGATCGCAGTAAAAGAATCCGATATTAGTTACTTTACAGTTATCCCGATTTTTATAAACATATTTCAATCCTGGCTAAGTATAGAAACGCCGTCAAATGACTACACAAAATATTTTTTTTTACTAACTATAGAAACACCGTTCTGAAGTTGATTCAAATGACCGTAACCGTCTTTTTAGTATTAAAGTATTATACTACACAAAAATACTCCCATTTTATTATAACGAGTAAAACTTGAATAACGTGACCAATGTAAATACATCATATTTTGAGTTTACAAGTATTGTAAGTCGTGTGTTTTTAAATTAGTAGTGTTATACGAAGGTGGTTGAGGCAGGTGTAGAAATCCGTTAGTTCGATGGTAGAATGTTGTCGATGCATTTCTGTATGAATGCATACTTGTGTTTGTATATAGATCTGCCTATTAGGTTAAATAAAAAGGTTGTATGCACTCAAAGCTGCATTTTATTACATTAATTGAAACTGCTGACGTCATAGCTCTGCATCGTT
This sequence comes from Tineola bisselliella, assembly GCA_028551675.1. NCBI lineage: Eukaryota > Metazoa > Arthropoda > Insecta > Lepidoptera > Tineidae > Tineola > Tineola bisselliella. Next base: position 100,691 of record JAPWLS010002447.1, read on the forward strand.
AAGATAATTTTAATAGACTTATGAGCAAACTAAATTGTTGAAACTCGTTTTCAGGTTGACTTGTTGACAGTTCTCGTGTTACATTTAAAAATATACAATCCTTAAAATCTTTAGCAAATAAAACTTGGATTTCTTTGTTGTTTCAGGCCCAATAAGTACCTGCAGAAGTCAGCAATAACGAGAGCGTGTGCTGTCGGAGGCTTTTTTATATCAATACCAGTCTTCCTAACAGGTCAGCCTTTGTCAATTGTCAATTTCAAGTAATAAAAAATAAAATAAACATGATAATAAGTTACGTAAAAGCTTCTTATTTAGTGTAATTAATAATTATGAAAATAGTATAGTGTTAGTAATCACATACTATAAGTACACTGTATTTAATTTCAGGAATAATACTCTATACGTTCATTCAATTCCATTCGACACCAGCAATAGTGACGTCAGTGTTCATCGGAGTTGGAATAATCTTCTGCGGCTGCGCAATGGTACACAACGTCTTCGTCTGGCAGAAGGAAAAGACTACGCTTGTTAAATCTATTAGGAACCCGGACCCTAACACCACTACTCAAAATTTAAACACAAGTAATGGCGTAATACTTGGTAACGGACATTTGAACGGGACGGTCGGTGGCAATGTCAGTTTTCATAGTATGAACGGAGCACAATATTCGCATCCGATCACTTTATTGCAACAAGGAGGCCCTTATGTTATCAGGTAAGCGCCTGTTCTCTTATAACAACTAGATCCAAACTAATTCCAAACACGTCTAGCACTTTAAAATCAGTAGGATTAGAATGATAGGTACTAATAGTAAAAGTGGAACGTGAGTGACATTTGGTGTTAAGCTTGTTATCGGTTTAAACTTTAAAGCAGTGTTTTTCAATCTTTTTGATTTCGCGACCCCTTTACAAGTTGAAAAATTTACAGACATGAAAACTAAAAAGAGAAATAGACTGCAATTCGAAATTGATTTGATTGTTAACGTTTTAAAAATAGCACCACGATTTGATAAACTTTTGAAAAAGAAACAAGCCCATTCTTCTCACCTAAAATTATGTTTTTATTTTAGTGTTAGAACCTTGCCTTTTTCTTTCAGTCGGCGACCCCCCGAGTAAGGCTTTGATTAAAAAACACTGGTTTAAAGAATTTGAAGTTAAATTAGTGCCAAATGTTTTATTTTAAAATCTGTGGTTTTAAAGCGAAATTATTTCGTTATTTAATTGAGATGGATATTGGTTTTTTGACACGAGTGATGTGAATTTAACTTTTATATATATATCTTATTGGTCTGCTGCACGAACACTCGACAATGGCAGTACTTAGTCTTTAATAAATATCTAAAGGCAATAATAAAAGAAGAAGTTTGTTAAGGAAATGTGATTTTTATAATGTAAATTTTAAAAAAAATTGAGAACAATATTGTTGTTGTTGGTTGTTAATTATTGCTGGATCATACTTTTAAATTTAAGAATACTAATAATATGTATGTATCTTCAGAAATGACTAAACAATAAATGTATTTTTCTTGCAACCAAAATATCTACCTAAAAATTACATAGAAACTAACATTAAAATTAATTTTAGTTTTTCTCCTTCAGACCACCGACGTCAACTCCACCTGGCGAGGGAGCCGGTAGTACTGGAATGCCTCCAGCCACTATAGACCTCAGTCATGCTGATTCACACGAACTGAGCACACTCGTATAGCGACTACACTCCCACTATACCTGTCACAATTGAAACAGAGGGGTTCTAATAAGAAAAATATTTACCCGAATTCGAAATCAATAGATTTAACTATGAGAGCAACTCAACGATGAAAAATATCGAAAACAAGAAACGAAAAATTCCAATATTTATATTAAAATATTTTTTATTGTATATTTAGCATTTTGTAAATATAATTTAATTTAGAATTTAAGCTTTGGTGTTGCCAGAAATTACTCCTTTAGTACAAAAACATATTTTTAATGTTGCCATGTGAAATGGTAAATAAAACAGGTATTTTTATTTATAATTTATTCTTTATTTAGAATTTTATTTGTTTAAAAATGACTCAAATAAAAACGTCACTTTGATGTTAGAGCAATCTATTTCATTGTACAAATAATTGTATTCGAAATCTCGACGCGAATACTAAATTTAATTGATCTTAACAAAAGATTAGTTTTGGTTGAGAATTTGAGTCAGTACTTTTTACATAAAATTACTTAAACATAGTTATCCTAACACTTAACTGCCTTTAAAAAATCGTATATAAATGTTAATTTAAAAAAAATAAAAAAAGTTTGCGTTTTAATTGCATAATGTTTATTATTTACCTAAATTTTTAATGGCGACGTTTTGATCTGTAACAATTAAAAATACACATAAGAAAATATGTTACAAGAGTTATATACAATCATAAAACAGCAATTTGCCGTTTTATCACAGATCACATTGCTGTTTTTGACTCTATAGTCTATACATAATATAGTGCAGCTATTCTCGAAGTGGTGTTCCATGGAACCCTAGGGCTAAAATACTGCAAAAAATACCTACCAAAGGGATATTATAAGGTTACATCTAAATATTCATCAGCTAGTCATCTATAAAACTTAAATTCATGAAAATAGAACACACTTACTTATTATTTTTCATTCCTTGATAAAGCCCAGAGTAATATCCAGATAAATACCAACTCAGTAACATAGAGGACAGCGCCTGTTGCTCCTGATCATCATCTACTTGAGGGATTATGGGCGGCGGAATTGGCAGTGTCATCGGGACTTGAAACTATAAATTTAAAAGACCATCCTGAATAAATAACCATTCCAAATGGACTATGACATGGAAATCAATAATATATCAAGATAAACACAATAATTTATTAAATTAGTTAATTCATGTTTGCAATTAAAATAAAAAAAAAAACAAGACAACACTATTGATATTATCCCGGTGCTGAAGTATATAATAGAAAAAAATTAACTGGAGTTTACCCCACTATCGAAATAGTCCTGAGAATTATTGCCACAACACTGTTACAGTTGATTTAATTAAAGAGTTTAGTTTTAGGAAATGCCGCAAACATCAATTTTAAAATTTATCATCTCTGTATTTGTTAATTTTGTAAATCTTTCAATGTATAATATTTTAAAACTCAAATTTTATTTATTTGTGTAACTTTAGCATTTTTCCTCAAATATGACAAATACCTAAACCAAACAACCAGATCTACTTTCGCACACATACTTTTCACGAAGGACAAACGAAGACCTACCGCCCGGGGCTTCGCAATGGGTAAGGCCGCCAATGCTTAATATACATAAGAAAGTACACACTCGACAGTCGTTAGTCGACACAAAAAAATTAACCAGAGTAAATAGTTTGTTAGTTACATATTATTTTAGACTGCTGCCCAATATTATGCAGAAAAAAGCCCTACAATATAGTTAGTTATCAAGTATACTTACCGCAGACATATTTGAAAGGTTCGGAATCAACGATTCAGGGAAATTGGGGAACGGAAGCTTTTGTTTCTTACTCTTGGATTGCGATTTGTGCAGTTTCTTCTTGTCTGGCGCTTCAGACGAACAATCCGCACAGTCTGGAAGGTTATTCATATAAAAATCGTAGGTGAAAAGAGTGGTAGGCAGACTGATGATGGCATTAGCCCAGTATGCCGTCCTGGGGAAGTACCACCACTTGCAAGCGGAACACCCGTGAAGTCACCTAGTCGCGATTAGGGATCAGCTTGGCAGTAAATTTCGACAGAGCACATTCGTCTCCTCAAGTCGGCATAGTGGAGATGGCATCTGTCTATGGTAACAGTTGTCTATGCTCATGGATCGCACTCTAGCTTAACATCAGGCGGAGTGTGGTCATATGCTGGGCTATCAATAATAAAAAAAAAGGTATAATCCTAAAGGATCAAATTTACATACCTGTTAGTACATCAGTAAAATAATGTTCCACATCCCGATCCACTGATTCTATTTGCTTCACAATTTCAGCCCTGCCCCGGGAAGGCATCAAACTGGCCATGCTAACTACTTGATGATTATCATAGCCTGCAATTATATACACATTTTGTCAATTTAACTAACTAATAAAATACTAGTTTAGTTTTTAAAAGTAATCTCACACTTGATGTTATGTTACAACATGGTTCATGGGTAAAGACAACTGCTACCTCAAATAACTATCACCTCCACAATGCCAGTGGATATATGCTGAGATGAGATGAATATGTAGTATATGTAGTTCTATACTAATAAATAAATAGATATATGCTGGTGTATAACACAAATGCAATTATATATAACAAAGCATTTTACTCTATGAATGAAGCTGTAAATGACAGTCTGTGAAACCTGATTGTATCTGATAGCTAATGTTATTATAATATTTGTTGTTGAAGTGAGCAGTTGTATAGTATAGTAGTTGTAATTTGACAAGTCCAATTCCAATTAGAACCTACAGATGACGTTGGAAAATAGAAATAGAAAGCACATCAGTCTTGTTATACCTAGCTACGTCCAAGTTGATGCTAGTTAGAATGGCATATACAGCTAATAACCATGATCAGTCCCCGATAAGTTAAGATATTTACATTCATAAAATTAAAATAAAGACAGACGTGCGACATATCTCATTGATTACTGTTCCTACACTAAAATAATGTGGTTTGGATTCCCTATCGCCCCGCCACCATTGATTATCTGATAATTTTTTTTTTATTGATAACCCAGCATATGACCATACTCCGCCTGATGTTAAGCTAGAGTGCGGTCCATGGAGGCAACTGTTACCACAGACAGACGTGCATGCAACAGTTGACCCCACTATCCGCACCTTCAACCACTAGGCCACGACCGCTATCTAAAATTTTTGGTAACTTTTAGTCGTTTTGCCTACTACTTCAATTAATGCCTGTGTTATGTTATTTCATATCTCATCTCTTACCTATAAACTTAACAACACAGTCTGTTTCATCAATAATATCACTAATAACAGCTTCATATTCTTGACCATCTTCCTCATAAATAGCACGACATGGTTTCCCCGTAGACCATTTCACTGGTTTCTTTAGCTTACGTTTAACTTCTGAATTCGCTGTAATGTTACAAATATTCACATTTATACTTTTACGTTTCTTAAATACTTATTAGATGACAACTCCGACCCGAGCTCACAACCTAAAGCCCAAGTTCAGTAAATAGATCAGCCATTCTCAAAGTGTGTTCCGTGGAACCCTAGGGCTAAAATACTGCAAAAAATACCTACCAAAGGGAGATTATAAGGTTACATCTAAATATTCCAACTAAATATTACCTTGCAATATGATTATTCATAAATACATATAAATCAGTTTTTTATAATTATATTAAGGCTTTTTCCTTCACCAAAAAAGTTTGAGAACCGCTGTATTAGACCAATACTGGGATACGTGACAGGCAATGCCTAGTGTGGGACCATCAAAAACTATATTATGTAATATTATTCTTAAGTAAACAAATAAATAAATAAATGCACCTCATATATGTACTTCTAACATTAAACTGAACAAATCACTGTTATCAAATTTAGTGTATATTGACGAGAATCTTGTTGGCTAGGGTTTAGCATCGTGTCACATGAATTTTGAACTGGATTAATTTCTAATAAAAGTGATTTTATACCAAATAAACATTATTACCACTTTTAAAACTTGAAAATTATTGCTAAAACTTTTAAAATTCCGAATAATGAACAAAACAACAAAAAAAATCATGATTTCATACTATTGGTTATTGAATACAATTTATTGAGAATTTTATGAATTTTCTTTTAAAGATTGTGTAAAATAATGAAATTATGTAAAAAATTAGTTTATTACAGTGTTTTATATCTAAATAGTGGTATAAAACTAGGTAAAACAGAGAAAAATGCACAATACTATGAAATCGTGATTTTTTTTAGTTGTTTTGTTCATTATTCAGAATATTATAAGTTTTAGCAATAAATTTTCAAGTATTAGAAGTGGTAATGATGTTTATTTGGTATAAAACCACTTGAATTAAAAATGAATGCAGTTTAGAATTCATGTGACACGATGCCAAACCCTAGCCAAGAACCTGGGTTGGGCATACAAATTTAAAAGAGGAAAGTTTATCACGTCGTTTTTGTAAACTTCTAATTTTTGCAAAGTCAATGACAGATTTCTTACCTGGTTGGGAGGTATTTGTCTCCATCGCTACACGTTTTGCAACAGTCTCTTGGGCTATTTTAGTGGCTCTATCATACGCCTCCCTCAACCTTTTGTCGTCCCACGCACCATCCGAACTACAATCAGACTGCAAAACAAAATATTGATTAAAATTATTGGAGGTATTGTAACATTATTTTGGACAAATAAACCGAAGCCGCACCGTGTTCATTCCACTAACATAAACAATGTCTCCTTTATTCATTTTGTTTTACGATTTTTATGTGCTTTTTAATATATAACTTATACGTTTTGTAATGGATTTACATTGAATTTTGCGAGTAAAGCTCGACAACGCTCTGATAAAAATGCCGATGACAATTTTGACAGTTGCGACAGTTGTTTTTTTAAAATTTAAGGCTACCAGCTTTTTTTACAAAATATTATTTTTATCCATATTTTTATTGCAAAAAAAAACTTTTTATAATTATTTTTATTATTGGAGATCTTTAAAAATTCTTTTCAAATAATTATAAGAGCAACATTAAAACAAGTACGTAAAGTTTTCTACCCTTAATAGTGGGTCAAAAAGATTTTCATTAATTTGCATAAATTTCAGCAACGTTCCAAGTAAGATGTAAGCTATTGTATATTTCATACAATTTAAGGGCTTGTCTCAAGGATGCTTAATTAATTTACTTGTCTGAAAACCACCATTAACTGAAGCGTATATTTTTTGAGATTGTAATCATGACTTCTTTACATATTTTCTTTGTATTATTAACTTTAAAAATTCTTATTTACAATTACACCTGTCATAATTTTTTATTCTTTTTTTTATGTGAAGTTAAAAATAATCTTTTTACTCATATAATTGTTTATAAGTTTATCACTAAAATTGTATCGCTTTTACAAAACTTTATAATGATAATCGGCTCAAAACTTCTTAAACTACATTTTGAAATCATTTAGCGTGGAATCATCTCTTGAAATTCATTAACTTATTAATTAAAGTTGGATTATTGTTTAAATATCATCGTCGATTACAACTTTGAACGTATATCGAAATTTCCACACGAAGAAACAGGAGTAAAATTATTATGTTGTGTGTTTACCCGACGAAATGTAAATTGTCTTTACAAAAACGATGTTAATTTCCTGAGAAATCGTATACAGTTACATTATAGGTGATATTTATTTTCATCAAATTACATTTAAGAATGAAGGAAAAATATATTTATAAATATTTTGAGAACATGTGTAAAGGATTGACGATTCTTTCATTCATGCATGAGATGTGAAATCATTTAAGGAAATTCAAAACTTAAACAATAATTAACTCAGCCGTAGAAAACAAAATAGACCTATCACACGCTTGAAACTAAAACTAGTGTGTTTTTTGACCAATGATAATAATCCGTTATAATTGTTTTGTGTAACCTAGCTGTCATTACGTTCTGTAACAAGAATTTATAAGAAATAGTTTCGAAATTCGAACGTTACTTATTAAAATATAAACAACATAAAACAAATAAATAAATGTTTAAACTGGATGTTTGATATATAAGTATATGTAACATATTACCATTTTATTTTGGGTACAGGGTGGGGCACTTACCCTGGTTCTCTGACTTTAATTTTTAATCAAACCTAAAAAACTTAATTATCTAGGTACTAAATACAATACTTAATATCCGTAAGAAAGTTCACACTAGATAGTCATCAGTCGACACAAAAAATATTAACCGGGGTAAGACCTTGCTGCTCCACCCTGAGCCCATGGCTGGCTACGCCCATGGGTCTTACCCCGGTTAATTTTTTTTGTGTCTACTGATGACTGTTGAGTGTTAATTTTCTTACGGATATTAAGTATTGTAGTTAGTACCTAGATAATTAAGTTTTTTAGGTTTGATTAGATACTTTATAGGTCAGAGCCAGGGTGGGGCGAGTGCCCCACCCTGCCCCACCTTGGCTGTGCCCATGCATATTACTATTTTATTTTGATTACTGTCTAATGGTTGTCGTATTATTTATTAGTATAAAAATAATTATTACCGCATAAAATGGAATAAAAAGCATTCAATTAATGACCTGTTCATTAATTGACACACAGATCAAACTATGGTCAAGCGTTATTTCTGAATAGAGGCCTAAGTGTTCTAGGGATTCATGTATTTTAAGATTATTGATTCAATTAGGTATCAATTGAAAGTATCGGTATGCTAAACAATATAATTTGTTGAAATAACGTAGTCTTGGAAAGTGAAATTAATTTAGAAGCACTTCATTGTGGAACCTTTGAAACATTTCAAGAGAGTTTCCATTGAAATTTTAAGTTTTAACAAAGTTTTAATTATTTTAATCTGTCTTTATCTCGGGAATTATTAAGGCTTGTTATTTGATAATTTGTTCTGCTATTACGTAAGCCCTTTTAACAGGAAATAGATCGTCGACTATGAGGGTTTGACTCGAGAAAAAGCAATGTTTAAACTAGATCTTTAATATACATATTAATTACTGCCTAATTTGAGTGTTTGCTGTGTTAAAATATTTATTATTGTTAATAATTATTACTTTTTAAAATGGAATTTCTGAATACAGATTTTTTAAAATCAAATTTATTGTTCGGGACAACATACATACATACATACTCCAAAATTACAGCTCTATACACAAAAAAGACTAAAATCCGATGCCTTCACCACCTTATATATAAATTATATTAATACACAAACGAATACAGGCTTAAGTATTACAATTTTAAACAAGCGAAACTTATGTTGTTAATAGTAGACCCAAAACATTGTCAACTAATAAAACTTCCAACAAATAAATTATTTTCAAAATACTTCCATAATAATAATTGGAATCAGTGAAATCTTTGTCTACCTACATATATTTGTATAAATTTAATTTTAGCCTAATAATTTGAAGGCTAGATATAAATTCAACAATGCATGAGAAAGGACACGTTCGTAAACCCGAAATTACGTCTCGGAAACATTGAAGCCTCTTAATCTACATATTACAAGAGATTTGGTTGTTCGCTCGTGGAGATTCCTATTATCCAATTGAAGGAGATTTCCTTTTCATATTATAAATAGATTTTGTTAGATATTTAAATTACCCTTAACATTCAATTCAAGTGACTATTCTTTTTACCTGTCCAAATTGTATTAAAAAAATATATCGAAATTATGTGGTTTTTTTTTATATTAAAAACTGGCAACACTGTATAACTGTTAAAAAAGCGTTCAATTTTGTTTTGTTTAATTTTTATTTCTATATTTACTTTATGATACCAATTTTAAGAGTTTCTTGAAAAGGCTTCAAACAATGATATTTGGAACGCGGGACGCGACAAACAAAAATAAATATCCAATCAAATCTTTGTTATAATAATATTGTCTAATGGTTTTTCTTAACTATTTATCTAGATATAAATAAAAATAAAAAAATTTATGTACATTATTTGAATAATATTATTATTAATGTTTAACTAATATATTTTTCTTCTTAAAAATCGGTTTAATGGAGTCAGATACAATAGACGATCCTACCAGCGTTTTACTTATTACATCCGTGCGCTGACCTAGTTACGTTTCCGGACTAGTTTTGAAGTAGCCTGGTACAACGAGAGGACTATGCTCTGTCAACTAGTACTCCTAGCGTGGATTTTAATATTAAATACTCGACTGTTAATATAAAAACTATTAAGTTATTAAATACTAGCTGTACCCTGCGCGCGTTGCTACTCCACCAACTAAAATAAATTTGAAGGAAATACTACACAAATATTTAATTCATTTTGAGTCATTTTATTGACTTAGTTCATTTGACGACAATTTTGTCTTCACAATGTGAACTGTCACGGCAATATATGAAATTCATTGGAATGACAGTGGCGCCATCTGTCGAAAATTGGTTGTACCAACTCAGAAACCTTCGTGGGCTCATGCACAACAACTTTGCTAAAGATCATCACATGATCAAATGCATAGTTTACGATTCTATAAAGGACATACAGACAAACATTTATATATATAGATAATTTTTTTAATTTTAAAATTTGGTCGTGTTTATATGTTGTTTTTATGATTAACTGAGGAAACCCGTGAATAGACAAAATTGTCTATTCTTTGTGACTGACAATAATGACAATGATAGTTATAAAAATGGATAGGCACAGAACACCACCTTTTTTCATTCATTAATAGCCTTAGATATCTAATGAAGACAATTCTGCCAAAGCCGAGTATTCGGGCAAAGCTATAAGAAACGTTTCAGTGGAGGCTGATAAATTTTCGTGATGTGATCTTAACATCTATTGTCATGTAAAACAAAAACACCATCTATATCACATTTTGTATAATTTTGCGTTTGAATCTACATAAAAATCATTTATAATACGAAGTTTTTGTGTTAGTGAATTCTTAGATCGACATCTAACGTGCAAAGTTCTACTATTTATGAGCTATTGATATTTGGAATGAATAAGACGCGTAATAAGCTATTAATGCTACAATTTATTATTGTATTATAGCATGGGCGTAGCCAGCCATGGGCTCAGCAGCAGCTCAATATCATATTATAAAATTTTAATTCACACGTCATCCCTCATGTCAAAAATCATCTCAAATCTCAAAACAAATCTCATTGTGGTAAATACAATTTTGAAAGGATATTTATGAAGCCGACTGTACCTCAATTTTAAATTTATGTAGAAGAAATTAATTGCTTCTCTATTCGAGTGTATTTGTTAATTAATTTATTGAAACAAAAAAGAATCTTCGAATAATATTATCTTTAGATCGTTGAAGCGATAGAAATTACATTTCGTTCTTCAATTTAAACAGTAACTGAACGAATGAAAAAAGGAACGATTGTGAGCGAATTGTTTGCTGGTTCGATGCCCGTTGGAGACGGGAGCTTTTAAGGTTTAAATTCGATTAGATTTATTTACACATTCACGTCAAATACGGGATCCATTATTCGTTTGAAACGTATTATAGCTCACTTATCATATATATATTATAAGTATATATGCAGGGTGTCCCAAATCTCGAAGATAAGCCGACACCAGTGGGTGGACCCGCTCTTCACTGCTAGAGGAAAAATAAGATAAAATATATATCGAATTTTTTTTTTGAAAATACTAAGTAAATTTTCGAAAATTGACACCCCATATGATATTTTTAATTACAACGACCACAAATTTACAAATATTTCAGTTTTTTTTTGTATCAGCAACCTAAGTTGTATCTGCTATCCATTACAATCCTTAGAAATTTCAGAATGCCTGTAGTTTTTACACAAAAAAAAATCAAAATTCTTTTTTTTATCTACACTCTAAATCAGCCATTCTCAAAGTGTGTACCGCGGAACCCTAGGGCTAAAATACTGCAAAAAATACCTACTACCAAAGGGAGATTATAAGGTTACATCTAAATATTCCAATTAAATATTGCATTGCAATATGATTATTCATAAATACATATGTATAAATCAGTTTTTTATAATTATATTAAGGCTTTTTCCTTCGCCAAAAAAGTTTGAGAACCGCTGCTCTAAATAAAGCTACAAATGACAATCTGTAAGTCTAAGAGTTCCTATAGGGTTCCTATAGAGATGATGTAAGACAATTTTAAACTTTGCAACAAAGAAAGAGTCGGCGCATGTACTTTTAAGTAATTTGAAATTTTGTTGCGCGAACGTAGCAATTATACGCAGCACATGTTGCCTTTCCCACATTGATAGCACCCCGGAGGGTGATCCGGGCCGACAGTGAACACCTGCCACTACTGAGTGCTTCTACACTTCTTCACCTTGTTGCTTTTTACTTAATTTTTATTACTATTATTCATGTAACAAAAACGCTACATATATACAACCTCTCGCAATCTTCGATTATAAAAATAAAATAAATACAGCCCACTCTCGTTAATTCGAAACTCGAGGGACTCTTAAAATATTACGAATTATCGAGAGTTTGAAATATCAAATGGTTCGAAATTTTTGAAAGAAAATAAATATGAAATGAAATGAAAATCGTTTATTAGCATAGGCACTAAAGGCGTGCGCTTGCTCATCGTCAGAATCTATAATGGCTTCGGAAAGGCCTATGACTAGAAGAAGACCACAAGAAACTCGTTAATCGTAGCCCACACAAAAAAAAAAACTCGTGAAATTTTTAAAAAATAATCATTTATCTGTATAAAAATATTAATAGCCTGTACATAAAATAATTAACAAATTAAAAATTCAAAAAAAAAACTCTAATACTTAATGTACAAGTCACATTTACAATTACAGATGTCATGACGTGAACTCACAAAATTATACTTATCCAAAAAGCGTCTAACGCGCACATAATACAGTCAGAAAACGATGTATTAGTGTATCACTATGACGCGAACCGAGGATTTTACCCTCTACCAAAACGCTCAACGCGCCTAAAGAAGTTTTCACTTCAAAAACTGAATTTTTATTCAGAAAAAAAAGTAAATAACATTACATAAGTCACATAATTCTCAATAAACACAAGTCACATAATTATCAATAAAACTTCGCATTATTTAGTGTTGATCAATTATTATTTATTAACTGCTATTCTTTAACAATGTGAATTAATTTTTCTTTCGAAAGAACTTTGTTATGTTGATTTGCTTCAAAGCACATTGCTGCTGCTCAGACTGCTCGATAACTCTTTTTAAAGAGATTTACAATCTTTCTGTCTCTTTCTCTCTGTAACTTTGAATTGTCGAGTGTTTGACGCCGATGAGTTCGAATTAATGCGTCGTTTTGTTCCGTAGCAATGATTTTTTCATTCGAATTACCAAGTGCATAAAAATGTATGGATTTAGTTCGAAATATAAAGAAAATTTGTGGGGAACTCGTGATGACTTTGTATTATAGAGAGGTTCGAATTATCGCAGGTTTAAATCAGCGGTTCTCAAACTTTTTTGGCGAAGGAAAAAGCCTTAATATAATTTTAAAAAACTGATTTATATTTATTTATGAATAATCATATTGCAATGTAATATTACGTAATATTTAGTTGGAATATTTAGATGTAACCTTATAATCTCCCTTTGGTAGGTATTTTTTGCAGTATTTTAGCCCTAGGGTTCAGCGGAACACACTTTGAGAATGGCTGGGTTTAAATTAACGAAAGTCGACTGTATTATGAAATATATTTTGAAAATAAAAAGACAAAGGATTAGGTTCTTTTGTTTTTGGAGTTAGTTTTTCAAAATGATCGGGGTTGTGATTGCCTAGGTTTGGAATAAGGGATGGGATAATACGCGCCAACACTCTATCCGGTATTTTTCCACCGCCATTACAAGATACAGACGTTAATGTCATCTGGGATTCTAAATGAAGCCTTCATGAAATGCGTGGGTATTAATATATAGTATATGATTTTTTTTTCATTAAATATCGAATATTATACTGTTATACGCTAGTATGTTTTATGACATCATAGTAGATTTATAATATACTAGCTGTTGCCCGCGGCTTCGCTCCCGTTAAGAAGTATTGTTATTAATTAGGTATAGTTTTTGCGGCTTTGTTTTTGTTTAGCGTGTGTAAAAACGTCTTCATCACAGTAACTCCAATCTTTAATTTCAGTTCAATCAGTCGAAAATCTAATAAGATTTATACAAACTTTCATCCCCTATTTTATCCCCTTGGGGGCAGAATTGATCAAAATCCTTTCTTAGCGGATACCTACGTCATAACATCTACCTGCATGCCAAATTTCAGCCCAATCCGTCCAGTGGTTTGGGCTGTGCGTTGATAGATCACTATGTCAGTCAGTCAGTCAGTCACCTTTGAGTTTTATATATATAGATTATTATGACATTAGTATTTAAGTGGAGAATGCCAGTATACAGCAGTTAAATCAAATTGCTAATTATTAAATTTATTTCATTTATATTTGTATTTATATTGACGAGTAAAAACGCTCTATTGGAGCCAAAGGCGGTTCGTCCTAAAGAGCGCTGGTGCAGTGCACTCCCACGAAAATTACAGAAGTAATCTATATTTCTTCATAATACATACTATCCTTACATTACATTCATTCTATTCTACTATGCCTATACAATAGTATATTATATTACATATATCTACGCCGCTGTAATATAAGTTCTGTAATTTTCGTGGGAGTGCACTGCACCAGCGCTCTTTAGGACGAGCCGCCTCTGATTGGAGCCCAATTACTAAAAGTAAATAAATAAAAAATGAATTAAAAAAACTTCATCTACCTATTAAAATTAAATACTATTTTAACTTTAATTGAAAAAGCGGTTTTGACCCAACACCTGGGATCCAATCAAACACAAACTGAAACCCGAAATCCACAAAAACACCCTTATCAAATTAAAAAAATACTTAAGGGTAGTTTTGGTTAATTTCAAAATGTAAACGAAAATACATTCACTGACGTTGCCGTATACATCTGATGATTAATTTAAAAAACAAATGTTTGCTTCTACTTTTGACCACTTTGACGAGTTTCTTGTGGTATTCTTCTCGTCATACGCCTTTCCGAAGTCATGGTAGAGTCTAACGATGAGCAAGCGCACGCCTTTAGTGCCTATGCTAATTATACTTAAGTTTTCGTCCTCGAGATTGACATAAGACAATGTATAATATATTTTTAAAAAAAAATCATGTTAAAAAACTAGATGCCAATCTCTTCGGACGAAAACTATCGTATAATTATGATAGAACTTCACGTACAGGTAAGTTCGTTTAATCATTAATTATTTTCATTTCATTCATTACTTAAAGGTAAATAAATAAATTCTATATAAGGCACGCGTTAACACAATTATCTTAATATTTCTAACTAGCTTTTACCCGCGGCTTCGCTCGCATTTAAGTCATTAAATAAGTATCAGAGGTTATTTCAATAGAAATGAATCAATATGATTCCAAACAGCTTAAACTATATTCAGTTAGAAACTATAGTAAAAAATAATATTTTTTTAAATAAAAAGTATCCTATGTTAGTTCTAGTACCTCCAAAAATATGTGTACAAAGTTTCATGATGATCGGTTAAGTAGTTGTTGCGTGAAAACGTAATAAACAAACTCACATTCGCATTTATATTAGTAAGGGATGTTCCAAACGGGTTGATGTCACGGGCACATGCCGCACTCAATTGACTACAAAAGTTGAACAAACTTCTATTACCTACATAAAGAAACGAGGCCGAAGTTAATTAGCAGGAACAATGCTTTTGAACTTTGCCACAAGTCAAGGTAAAAGCTCAATTCCATTTACACATACATAGAGCCTTTTGAAGATATTTCAGCAACCGTCGTGGAGTCGTAATTGAGATTGGGATTTTCAGTTGGTACAATTGCAGTTGATTAAATTTATTTTATTATTTTCACACTATCATATTTATTCCCCACAGGCGTACGGATAAAGCGGGACATAGATAGGGTTTCTGGTTCAAAATAAACGTTGTCCGGTTAATCCGGCTTTTTACACTTGAATCATAGTCACTTCACAAGTCGAGTTAATAAAGTACTTAGACTGATTTGACATTCGATTTTATTTATATTTCATTAAAATTTAAGAAAGTTTATAGTGAATAATCAAAAAAGCTTGGTTTTTGCATACAATTTTTTTTGTAGTCTTATACTAAGACTAGCTGTTGCCCGCAACTACGTCTGCGTAATAATGAATGAAATAAATCTAATAGGATTTATACAAACTTTCATCCCCTATTTTATCCCCTTGGGGGTAGAATTGATCAAAATCCTTTCTTAGCGGATGCCTACGTCATAACATCTACCTGCATGCCAAATTTCAGCCCGATCCGTCCAGTGGTTTGGGCTGTGCGTTGATAGATCACTAAGTCAGTCACCTTTGAGTTATATACATTTAGATATGAAATCCTCAGTAATGTAGGGTATCTGGTCTTTTTACCCAAATGTGTGGCTAAACTGGCTGATCTGTCGGTTTGGCGACTTGGCAATTAACCCACAGAATTAAAAAAAACTGTTTTTGTTTTATAAATCATTTTAGTAATTAGGCTCCACTAAAGCGCTTTTATTTGTTAAACTACATATAAATACAGATGAAATAAATTAATACAATTTAAATTAGCTGCTGTATACTGGCATTATCCACTTACATATTAATGTCATAATAATCCCTACTAATATTATAAAAGTGAATGTGAGTTTGTTTGTTACGTTTTCACGCAACAACTACTTAACCGATCATCATGAAACTTTGTACACATATTTTTGGAGGTAATAGAAGTAACATAGGAAACTTTTTATTTTTAAAAAAATATTAATTTTTACTATAGTCTCCAACTGACTATAGTTTCAGCTGTTTGAAATTTTTCTATATTTATTTTTATTTCCGTCTGTCATTTTTATATATGCAGTATAAAACTATTTGAATTTTTGAGGTTAGGTGTCATTTTTGTGGTTAGATACCACTTTATTATTTTATGCGAGCGAAGCCGCGGGTAAAAGCTAGTATATAATAAATCTATTATGACGTAGAAGAATAGCTGCTGTATAGGAGCATTGTTGACTGTACTAGTTGTTAAAAGTTAAATAATTTTATTAATTAAAAAAAACTTGTTAAACCAACGAAAACATGAGCAAGGGTAAAGTATTTACGTAATAAGGAAATCATATCAAAAAGCGTGAAACAATTACAGTTATTAGTTTCATTGGAATTTAATATTGAAATTGTAAATTGTAAAGTTTGAACGGAAGGCAATAATTGAAAATCAAATTTCATATATTGCAAAATACACGAGATTAATTTCCAAATCATTGGGTTCCGTAGACGTTCGAATATTTCTGATATTCAGTTGCCCGATGTTTGTTGTATTGATATTAAGTGTAGATGCTATTTATTGTATAATTTAAGCAATCTAAATATTATATCGTAATAGGGTATATGCATAAAATTTTTTTATACGATAACGATATATTTTTATAAACAACTAGCAGTTGCCCGCGACTACGTCTGCGTAATAATGAAGATATAAAGTACTGTGAAGTTTAATGATGTTTCATATTTCAGTCAACAGAAAATGCCTTCCACACCCCTGTTGCAAAATCTACTAACTGCCTCTCCGTCAAATTTCTAGTTTGTAACAAAAAAATATACAAACCTGCGAGAGCCCTTACAACTCCCTAATCTGGCCCTTTGCAAAATCCGTACTTTGCAGACGTCAACTAACTATAAACTACCTCCCTGTCAAATTTCATCTTTGTATGTCAATGTTTCATTGAATTAGATATGAATTACAATGTGAACTTAAAATAAAATGAAATATATCTTAAAAAACAATTGAAAAACTGACAGCACATTTGCCCGCCAAAATTAGGCACAGACTTCGAATTGTGTGAACTTAAAATAAAGTGAAATACAATATATCTGGCTGTATGGGCTCGATCCCTTTGCCTTAAAATGGAACAAAAAAAAAAAGAAATATCATAGACATCGAATTGTGTAAACTTAAAATGTAATATTTCTTTAAAAAAAAAAAACAATTGAAAATAATTTTATAGCCTATGTTCATCAGGGATTTTTTACGATTCTAATGGTAAAAGAATTTTTCAAATCGGTCCAGTAGTTTCGGAGCCTATTCAATACATACAAACAATCAAATGTTTCCTCTTTATATAATAGTATAGATATTGCATCAGAATTATGTGTACATGAATATTTTTTATTATTATTTAGTTTTCACCGGGAAAAGAAGTTGATAAAATAGCAGAATGCAAAATTTCCGCATATATTTTGAAAAACGGATGTGACGTAATTAGTGCTGTAGTAACTTCAATGGCAGCTAAGAACAAAGAATACGTTCATTTTGATCGCAGGTATCAGTTGCTTTGGCACGAAACCGTTATTAACTTTTTTTTTGCTTTAATGACATGATGTTTTATATTACGTTTACCATATTAATTGAAACGATTAGTGTTTATTATGTCAGATGACAGCGAAAAGCCAAAAATGATTTTTTAAATAAAATTGTTTACGGCAGTAAAACAAATGGGAACGCACCCATACCAAGTTGGTAGTTAACAACCGGCGTATGCTTGTTTGAAGTTTGCCTGCGATTTGTTTTTGTTTTGTGATTTTCGGAGTTTTGTTTAAGAAAGTTGACGAAAATGACTGATAGTGGTTTTGTGAAGGTGCAATCCGATAATTTTCTTACGTCCGAGTTTTCTTACGTCCTTATTTCTCGGAATAAGAAAAAAACACTTTGTCAGGTGCATTCTTTGTCGTATTATCACATTTGGGCATAAGACAACACTTATCTGCGTTGCTCCATGGTTTAATGATAGTAATACAGTACAAAACAACAAGAGAAAACTGAGATTATCCGTCCGTATTGTCAATAGAAATCGTATTATCAACTTTGACGCTATGAGCACTATGACGTCACAGAGCGCGCCAAAGTGGAGTGGCGTTTAAATGCACTACAAACGTTTAATAATTTCGATCTTCATTATTTTACAAAATATACGTTTTTTCGATGCCGGGCTTTTTTATATAGATATTTAACAATAAAAGCTATCGTTTAGGATCATAAAAAAAATCATGCATATACCCTGACTTCTATTGACAATACGGACGGATAATCTCAGTTTTCTCTTGTTGTTTTGTACTGGCGTTGAATTAATATTTTGTATTACTATCATTAAACCATGGAGCAACGCAAATAAGTATTGTCTTATGCCCAAATGTGATAATACGACAAAGAATGCACCTGACAGTGTTTTTTTCTTATTCCGAAAAATAAGGACGTATGAAAACTCGGACGTAAGAAAATTATCGGATTGCACCTTCACAAAACCACTATCAGTCATTTTCGTCAACTTTCTCAAACAAAACAAAACTCCGAAAATTACAAAACAAAAACAAATCACAGGCAAACTTCAAACAAGCATACGTCGGTTGTTAAGTACCAACTTAGTATGGGTGCGTTCCCATTTGTTTTGCTGCCGCAAACAATTTTATTAAAAAAATCATTTTTGGCTTTTCGCTGTCATCTGACATAATAAACACTAATCGTTTCAATTAATATAGTAAACGTAATATAAAACATCACGTCATTAAAGCAAAAAAAAAAAACAAAAAAGTTAATAACGGTTTCGTGCCAAAGCGAGAAACTGATATTTGTGATCAAAATGAACGTATTCTTTGTTCTTGGCTGCTATTGGTCCAAGTTACTACAACATAATTACGTCACATCCGTTTTTCAAAATATATGCGGGAATTTTGTATTCTGCTATTTTATCAACTTCTTTTCCCGGTCAAAACTAAATAATAATAAAAAATATTCATGTACCCATAATTCTGATGCAATATAGTTTGTAAAAATATATAGTTATCGCATAATAAAATTTTTTGCATATACCCTATTGTGTACAAAGTTTCATGATGATAGGTTAAGTAGTTGTTGCGTGAAAACTTAACAAACAAACTTACATTCACATTTATATTAGTAAGGGATAAGTATATGTTGATATTATATGTATTTATGTGTATGCAACCTGTTATCATGTACTTTTATTATTATTATTATTAATAATTAACATTGCACCTCGTTCACCGCATTTCCTCTCCTAATGGTTAGCTGGTAGAGTTAGTTAGTGCAATAAATAATAATTGTAGATGAACAAGTGGACTGTATATGGAATAATGAAAATAGGTAAATAGATAACAAAATGCACTCAAGTTGCGGAGAAAGAAAAAGGACGACTCATCGTCCGCGCGTGTAATAGTCACTAGTTGATCCCACGGCGTCCTCCTTTAACGTTGAGTATTTTAAAACTTCCTTTACTGTGATTGGCGCGGGGTGCGGGTAAGGAGAGGACAGCGGGGAGCGGGAGAAGAAATTTAGAGTGCAATTGGCGCGAACAATAATTATTATTGTTGATTGATATTTTATCACAACCAAAACATTATCAGAGACATGTTAGCGTTAATCTAGTTACTAATATCACGTGACACTCTGTATAACATCGAATCGACTCGTCTGTCTACTATGACACTTTGTTTTGTTGCGAATCATACACGTGTTTTTTTCTTTATTTTTATTAAAATAGATATCCTGAGGGAATAACTTTGTGATACATTTCGAGTTTAATTTTACCGCTAGAGGAATAAAGTTAATTGAATTCGGTCGGTGTACTGTGCGGGCGGCGTAATTTTTATTGCCGTCATAATCCGGCTGAAAATTAAATTAACATACGAAACAGAAGTCGAGACTGGACCGTTAAATTTGTTTACAAACAAACGCTTTTTAGTTTCAAACTATTATTGGTGTTTCTTTTTGTAATGGTAAATTGAAAATTTAATAAAAACCAAAGTATTTTAGCTATACAGAGTTTAGAAGAGAGAAAGAAGCCGTTGAGGATTCAATTTCTGAAATACAGTCTAAACTCCATATAACGTCACTCGATTTAACGACAAACTCCCTATAGCGTCGAAATCAATGTTAGTAACAAAAATTGTGAAACTTTTGTTTTATTAAATACTAGCTGTTGCCAACGGCTATCTCTGCGTAATAATGAATATATAAAGTACTATGAATCACTTGGCTTTTGTTGGTTTAGCTCGTCTTTCATATAATGATACACTAGTTCAAATAAGATTGTTTTTTTTGTATGTAGTCTGAAACTTTTTCTTATTCTGATTTTTCTTCTCTCCGTTTAACAACAACTCTCTATAACACCATAAAACGCACAGTTCCTTCAGCGTCGCTATATAGAGCTTACATGGTATTTTATTATTACTGATAGTTATTATAATTAAAACACAGATTAATTGTACTAGCTGCATAAACCTTGAATAACATATCATATTGGACCAATGATTGTTGTGATTTTTACCGGATGGTCTATTTGTGATATGTCAATTGTGTAGTCCAGCCATTCTCAAAGTGGTGTTCCGCGGAACTCTAGGGCTAAAATACTGCAAAAAATACCTATCAAAGGGAGATTATAAGGTTACATCTAAATATTCCAACTAAATATTACATTGCAATATGATTATTCATAAATACACATAAATCAGTTTTTATAATTATATTAAGGCTTTTTCCTTCGCCAAAAAAGTTTGAAAACCGCTGGTGTAGTCAATAAATAATAATAATAAAATAGTCATTTGTTTTTCGTTTTCAATGTTATATCTTTGAGTGATTCTTGTGCTTATGCCCTAGTTTAAAATTTATAAAACTAGGGATGATAAAATATTAGTAAGATAATTTTTATTAATATAAATGAAAGAAAAATTCCATAATAAATGAATTTATATTGTACATGAATAGGTAGTCGTGTGTGGAAATTTTTAAAAGTGTAATTATAATAAATTATACAAATTAATTAATTATTAAACGAACTTACCTGTACGTGAAGTTCTATCATAATTATACGATAGTTTTCGTCCGAAGAGATTCGCATCCACTTGACGGCGGTTTGACAACTCCGGATGCGTTCAAAAAAAAAAAAGAGAATACCCTCTCAATTAGTGCTTAGAGTGGCGAGTAGGCAATCATAATATAGATTACGTCTTTTTTTAAGATGCTTAATGCTAAGCAAGAATTATATTGTTTAGACTACGATTGGCGAGTTTCTTGTGATTTCTTTTCGTCATATGCCTTTCTGAAATCTTCGTAGATTATAACTACGTGTAAAAACCTATAAGACTTATGCAGAATAAAGATTTATGATTTTAATTTTGATAGTAGTAAAATATATATACTTATAGTAGTAAAATAATAGGTATTCCGTTTAGCTCAGACAAACTTTCCATAATATCTGTTAATGAAATTATTTAAAATTATTTTGCTTATAATTCCCACTACAACATTCAATAACTTGTCTCGACGCGTTTCGCCGCTTCACGTGGCATCATCAGGATACGTGAAGTGGCGAAACGCGTCTAGACAAATTACTGAATGTTGTAGCGGGAATTATAAGCAAAATAATTTTAAATAATTTCCTTTAATATGGATTTCCGCAAAGTAACGCCTGAAACAACTAATTATATCTGTTTTTTTTTTATAGAACGTCCATTTATTCTAAGCGTGTACCAAACTAGTATGAATTCTATAATAAATTGAAACAATAGGTGATTAAATTAACAAACGCTAACGAGCAAAGTTTGTGCAGAGACAATGGCGACTTAAGTCGACCTAAACAAGTTTTGCCTCTTGACTGTCCGACTTGACTTATAACAGATTTTAAATGCTTTTAACTTATAATAATAAAGCAATATTATATTAAATTATTATATAACTAGCTTTTACCCGCGGCTTCGCTCGTATTCAAGTATCAGAGATAATTTCAACAGAAATGAATCAATATGATAAATATTTAATAAAAAAATATATATATATATAAAAATGACAGACGGAAATAAAAATAAATATAGAAAAATTCCAAACAGCTGAAACTATAGTCAATTGGAAACTGTAGTAAAAACAAATTAGTATTTTTAATAATATGTATCTTATGTTACTTGTAGTACCTCCAAAAATATGTGTACAAAGTTTCATGATGATCGGTTCAGTAGTTGCTGCGTGAAAACGTAACAAACAAACTCACATTCACATTTATAATGTAGTAGGGTAAGATATACAATGCGCATCAGAACGAAGACTACACAAACATATAAACCTAGACCTAATTTTTTTTAATTTCATCAATTTGTTTCGAAACTGTTCGGAAACTGGAATTTATAGTTCACATTACGATAATGGTAATATTTTAATATATTTTTA